>JAXIVJ010000390.1:0-10000 GCA_036785665.1 Chirona hameri
CCGCCTCCGGGCATACCACACCACCTCCGGGCATACAACACCGCCTCCGGGCATACTACACCGCCTCCGGGCATACCACACCGCCTCCGGGCATACAACACCGCCTCCGGGCATAACTACACCGCCTCCGGGCATACCACACCGCCTCCGGGCATATAACACCGCCTCCGGGCATACTACACCGCCTCCGGCATACCACACCGCCTCCGGGCATACAACACCGCCTCCGGGCATACAACACCGCCTCCGGGCATACCACACCGCCTCCGGGCATACAACACCGCCTCCGGGCATACAACACCGCCTCCGGGCATACCACACCGTCTCACGTCATCATCAGCAACATCATCAGCAACATCATCAGCAACATCATCAGCAACATCACCAGCAACATCATCAGCAACATCATCAGCAACATCATCAGCAACATCATCAGCAACATCATCATCAACATCATCATCAACATCATCATCAACATCAACACCGTCATCAACATCATCATCAACATCATCATCAACATCATCATAACATCATCATCAACATCATCATCAACATCATCATCAACATCATCATCAACATCATCATCAACATCATCATCATCATTATCATCATCATGCCCGGAGGCGGTGTTGTACCGCCTCCGGGCTTACCACACCGCCTCCGGGCATACAACACCGCCTCCGGGCATACTACACCGCCTCCGGGCATACCACACCGCCTCGGCATACAACACCGCCTCCGGCATACTACACCGCCTCCGGGCATACCACACCGCCTCCGGGCATACAACACCGCCTCCGGGCTTACTACACCGCCTCCGGGCATACCCACACCGCCTCCGGGCATACAACACCGCCTCCGGGCATACTACACCGCCTCCGGGCATACCACACCGCCTCCGGGCATACAACACCGTCTCCGGGCATACTACACCGCCTTCGGGCATACCACACCCGCCTTCGGGCATACAACACCGCCTCCGGGCATGCAACACCGCCTCCGGGCATACAACACCGCCTCCGGGCATACTACACACCGCCTCCGGGCATACCACACCGCCTCCGGGCATACAACACCCCGCCTCCGGGCATACTACACACCGCCTCCGGGGCATACCACACCGCCTCCGGGCATACAACACCGCCTCCGGGCATACTACACCGCCTCCGGGCATACCACACCGCCTCCGGGGCATACAACACCGCCTCCGGGCATACTACACCGCCTCCGGGCATACCACACCGTCTCACGTCATCATCAGCAACATCATCAGCAACATCATCAGACACATCATCAGCAACATCACCAGCAACATCATCATCAACATCATCAGCAACATCATCAGCAACATCATCAGCAACATCATCATCATCATCATCATCGTCATCATCATCATCATCATCATCATCATCATCATCATCATCATCATCATCATCATCATCATCATCATCATCATCATCATCATCCATCATCATCATCATCATCATCATCATCATTATCATCATCATGCCCGGAGGCGGTGTTGTACCGCCTCCGGGCTTACCACACACCGCCTCCGGGCATACAACACCGCCTCCGGGCATACTACACCGCCCTCCGGGGCATACCACACCGCCTCCGGGCATACAACACCGCCTCCGGGCATACTACACCGCCTCCGGGCATACCACACCGCCTCCGGGCATACAAACACCGCCTCCGGGCATACTACACATCATCATCATCATCATCATCATCACCATCATCATCATCATCATCATCATCATCATCATCATCATCATCATCATCATCATCATCATCATAATCATCATCATCATCATCATCATTATCATCATCATGCCCGGAGGCGGTGTTGTACCGCCTCCGGGCATACCACACCGCCTCCCGGGCATACAACACCGCCTCCGGGCATACTACACCGCCTCCGGGCATACCACACCGCCTCCGGGCATACAACACCGCCTCCGGGCATACTAAACCGCCTCCGGGCATACCACACCGCCTCCGGGCATACAACACCGCCTCCGGGCATACTACACTGCCTCCGGGCATACCACACCGCCTCCGGGCATACAACACCGCCTCCGGGCATACAACACCGCCTCCGGGCATACCACACCGCCTCCGGGCATACAACACCGCCTCCGGGCATACAACACCGCCTCCGGGCATACCACACCGTCTCACGTCATCATCAGCAACATCATCAGCAACATCATCAGCAACATCATCAGCAACATCACCAGCAACATCATCAGCAACATCATCAGCAACATCATCAGCAACATCATCAGCAACATCATCATCAACATCATCATCAACATCACTCATCAACATCAACATCATCAACATCATCATCAACATCATCATCAACATCATCATCAACATCATCATCAACATCATCATCAACATCATCATCAACATCATCATCAACATCATCATCAACATCATCATCAACATCATCAGCAACATCATCACCAACATCATCATCAACATCATCAGCAACATCATCAACAACATCATCATCAGGAACATCATCATCAGCAACATCATCATCAGCAACATCATCATCATCATCATCATCATCATCATCATCATCATCATCATCATCATCATCATCATCATCATCATCATCATCATCATCATCATCATCATTATCATCATCATGCCCGGAGGCGGTGTTGTACCGCCTCCGGGCTTACCACACCGCCTCCGGGGCATACAACACCGCCTCCGGGCATACTACACCGCCTCCGGGCATACCACACCGCCTCCGGGCATACAACACCGCCTCCGGGCATACTACACCGCCTCCGGGCATACCCACACCGCCTCCGGGCATACAACACCGCCTCCGGGCATACTACACCGCCTCCGGGCATACCACACCGCCTCCGGGCATACAACCACCGCCTCCGGGCAATACTACACCGCCTCCGGGCATACCACACCGCCTCCGGGCATACAACACCGTCTCCCGGGCATACTACACCGCCTCCGGGCATACCACACCGCCTCCGGGCAATACAACACCGCCTCCGGGCATGCAACACCGCCTCCGGGCATACCACACCGCCTCCGGGCATACAACACCGCCTCCGGGCATACAACACCGCTTCCGGGCATACCACACCGTCTCACGTCATCATCAGCAACATCATCAGCAACATCATCAGCAACATCATCAGCAACATCACCAGCAACATCATCATCAACATCATCAGCAACATCATCAGCAACATCATCAGGAACATCATCATCAACATCATCATCAACAGCAACATCATCATCAGCAACATCATCATCATCATCATCATCATCATCATCATCATCATCATCATCATCATCATCATCATCATCATCATCATCATCATCATCATCATCATCATCATCATCATGCCCGGAGGCGGTGTTGTACCGCCTCCGGGCATACCACACCGCCTCCGGGCATACAACACCGCCTCCGAGCATACTACACCGCCTCCGGGCATACCACACCGCCTCCGGGCATACAACACCGCCTCCGGGCATACTACACCGCCTCCGGGCATACCACACCGCCTCCGGGCATACAACACCGCCTCCGGGCATACTACACCGCCTCCGGGCATACCACACCGCCTCCGGGCATACAACACCGCCTCCGGGCATACTACACCGCCTCCGGGCATACCACACCGCCTCCGGGCATACAACACCGCCTCCGGGCATACTACACCGCCTCCGGGCATACCACACCGTCTCACGTCATCATCAGCAACATCATCAGCAACATCATCATCAACATCATCAGCAACATCACCAGCAACATCATCATCAACATCATCAGCAACATCATCAGCAACATCATCAGCAACATCATCATCAACATCATCATCAACAGCAACATCACCATCAGCAACATCATCATCAGCAACATCATCATCATCATCATCATCATCATCATCATCATCATCATCATCATCATCATCATCATCATCATCATCATCATCATCATCATCATCATCATCATCATCATCATCATCATCATCATCATCATCATCATCATCATCATCATCATCATCACCATCATCATCATCATCATCATCATCATCATCATCATCATCATTATCATCATCATGCCCGGAGGCGGTGTTGTACCGCCTCCGGGCTTACCACACCGCCTCCGGGCATACAACACCGCCTCCGGGCATACTACACCGCCTCCGGGCATGCCACACTGCCTCCGGGCATACAACACCGCCTCCGGGCATACTACACCGCCTCCGGGCATACCACACCGCCTCCGGGCATAAAACACCGCCTCCGGGCATACTACACCGCCTCCGGGCATACCACACCGCCTCCGGGCATACAACACCGCCTCCGGGCATACTACACCGCCTCCGGGCATACCACACCGCCTCCGGGCATACAACACCGTCTCCGGGCATACTACACCGCCTTTGGGCATACCACACCGCCTCCGGGCATACAACACCGCCTCCGGGCATGCAACACCGCCTCCGGGCATACCACACCGCCTCCGGGCATACAACACCGCCTCCGGGCATACAAAACCGCCTCCGGGCATACCACACCGTCTCACGTCATCATCAGCAACATCTTCAGCAACATCATCAGCAACATCATCAGCAACATCACCAGCAACATCATCATCAACATCATCAGCAACATCATCAGCAACATCATCAGGAACATCATCATCAACATCATCATCAACAGCAACATCATCATCAGCAACATCATCATCATCATCATCATCATCATCATCATCATCATCATCATCATCATCATCATCATCATCATCATCATCATCATCATCATCATACCACACCGCCTCCGGGCATACAACACCGCCTCCGGGCATACAACATCGCCTCCGGGCATACCACACACCGTCTCACGTCATCATCAGCAACATCATCAGCAACATCATCAGCAACGTCATCAGCAACATCATCAGCAACATCACCAGCAACATCATCATCAACATAATCAGCAACATCATCAGCAACATCATCAGCAACATCATCAGCAACATCATCAGCAACATCATCATCAACATCATCATCAACATCATCATCAACATCATCATCAACATCAACATCATCATCAACATCATCATCAACATCATCATCAACATCATCATCAACATCATCATCAACATCATCATCAACATCATCATCAACATCATCATCAACATCATCATCACATCATCAGCAACATCATCAGCAACATCATCATCAATATCATCAGCAACATCATCAACAACATCATCATCAGCAACATCATCATCAGCAACATCATCATCAGCAACATCATCAAATCATCATCAACATCCATCATCAACATCATCATCAACATCATCATCAACATCATCAGCAACATCATCATCAACATCATCAGCAACATCATCAGCAACATCATCAGCAACATCATCATCAACATCATCAGCAACATCATCAACAACATCATCATCAGCAACATCATCATCAGCAACATCATCATCAGCAACATCATCATCATCATCATCATCATCATCATCATCATCATCATCATCATCATCATCATCATCATCATCATCATCATCATCATCATCATCATCATAATCATCATCATCATCATCATCATTATCATCATCATGCCCGGAGGCGGTGTTGTACCGCCTCCGGGCATACCACACCACCTCCGGGCATACAACACCGCCTCCGGGCATACTACACCGCCTCCGGGCATACCACACCGCCTCCGGGCATACAACACCGCCTCCGGGGCATACTACACCGCCTCCGGGCATACCACACCGGCCTCCGGGCATATAACACCGCCTCCGGGCATACTACACCGCCTCCGGGCATACCACCACCGCCTCCGGGCATACAACACCGCCTCCGGGCATACAACACCGCCTCCGGGCATACCACACCAGCCTCCGGGCATACAACACCGCCTCGGCACATACACGCCTCGGGCATACACCACCGACTCGTTCATCACACAACATCTCAGCAACATCATCAGCAACATCATCAGCACATCAACATCATCATCAGCAACATCATCAGACATCACAGCAACATCATCAGCAACATCATCAGCAACATCATCACATCATCACATCATCATCAATCAACATCATCATCACATCATCATCAACATCATCATCAACATCATCATCAACATCATCATCAACATCATCATCAACATCATCATCAACATCATCATCACATCATCATCAACATCATCATCAACATCATCATCATCATTATCATCATCATGCCGGAGTCGAGTACGATTCCGCTCCGCTATACCACACCGCCTCCGGGCATACAACACCGCTCGGTGAATACTACACCGCCTCCGGGCATACCACACACCGCCTCCGGGCATACAACACCGCCTCCGGGCATACCTACACCGCCTCCGGGCATACCACACCGCCTCCGGGCATACAACACCGCCTCCGGGCTTACTACACCGCCTCCGGGCATACCACACCGCCTCCGGGCATACAACACCGCCTCCGGGCATACTACACCGCCTCCGGGCATACACACCGCCTCCGGGCATACAACACCGTCCTCCGGGCATACTACACCGCCTCGGGCATACCACACCGCCTCGGGCATACAACACCGCTCCGGGCATACAACACCGCCTCGGGCATACAACACCGCCTCCGGCATACAACACCGCCTCCGGGCATACTACACCGCCTCCGGGCATACCACACCGCCTCCGGGCATACTACACCGCCTCCGGGCATACCTACACCGCCTCCGGGCATACACACACGCCTCCGGGCATACAACACCGCCTCCGGGCATACTACACCCGCCTCCGGGCATACAACACCGCCTCCGGGCATACAACACCGCCTCCGGGCATACTACACACCCGCCTCCGGGCATACCAACCCGTCCTCACCGCAGTCAGACACTCAGGCACTTCACACGATCAACATCATCAGACACATCATCAGCAACATCATCAGCACACATCATCATCAACATCCACTCAGCAACATCATCAGCACATCAACATCATCAGCAACTATCATCATCATCATCATCATCGTCATCATACTCATCATCATCATCATCATCATCATCATCATCTTCATCATCATCATCATCATCATCATCATCATCATCATCATCATCATCATCATCATCATCATCATCATCATCATTATCATCATCATGCCCGGAGGCGGTGTTGTACCGCCTCCGGGCTTACCACACCGCCTCCGGGCATACAACACCGCCTCCGGGCATACTACACCGCCTCCGGGCATACCACACCGCCTCCGGGCATACAACACCGCCTCCGGGCATACTACACCGCCTCCGGGCATACCACACCGCCTCCGGGCATACAACACCGCCTCCGGGCATACTACACATCATCATCATCATCATCATCATCACCATCATCATCATCATCATCATCATCATCATCATCATCATCATCATCATCATCATCATCATCATAATCATCATCATCATCATCATCATTATCATCATCATGCCCGGAGGCGGTGTTGTACCGCCTCCGGGCATACCACACCGCCTCCGGGCATACAACACCGCCTCCGGGCATACTACACCGCCTCCGGGCATACCACACCGCCTCCGGGCATACAACACCGCCTCCGGGCATACTAAACCGCCTCCGGGCATACCACACCGCCTCCGGGCATACAACACCGCCTCCGGGCATACTACACTGCCTCCGGGCATACCACACCGCCTCCGGGCATACAACACCGCCTCCGGGCATACAACACCGCCTCCGGGCATACCACACCGCCTCCGGGCATACAACACCGCCTCCGGGCATACAACACCGCCTCCGGGCATACCACACCGTCTCACGTCATCATCAGCAACATCATCAGCAACATCATCAGCAACATCATCAGCAACATCACCAGCAACATCATCAGCAACATCATCAGCAACATCATCAGCAACATCATCAGCAACATCATCATCAACATCATCATCAACATCATCATCAACATCAACATCATCATCAACATCATCATCAACATCATCATCAACATCATCATCAACATCATCATCAACATCATCATCAACATCATCATCAACATCATCATCAACATCATCATCAACATCATCATCAACATCATCAGCAACATCATCACCAACATCATCATCAACATCATCAGCAACATCATCAACAACATCATCATCAGGAACATCATCATCAGCAACATCATCATCAGCAACATCATCATCATCATCATCATCATCATCATCATCATCATCATCATCATCATCATCATCATCATCATCATCATCATCATCATCATCATCATCATTATCATCATCATGCCCGGAGGCGGTGTTGTACCGCCTCCGGGCTTACCACACCGCCTCCGGGCATACAACACCGCCTCCGGGCATACTACACCGCCTCCGGGCATACCACACCGCCTCCGGGCATACAACACCGCCTCCGGGCATACTACACCGCCTCCGGGCATACCACACCGCCTCCGGGCATACAACACCGCCTCCGGGCATACTACACCGCCTCCGGGCATACCACACCGCCTCCGGGCATACAACACCGCCTCCGGGCATACTACACCGCCTCCGGGCATACCACACCGCCTCCGGGCATACAACACCGTCTCCGGGCATACTACACCGCCTCCGGGCATACCACACCGCCTCCGGGCATACAACACCGCCTCCGGGCATGCAACACCGCCTCCGGGCATACCACACCGCCTCCGGGCATACAACACCGCCTCCGGGCATACAACACCGCTTCCGGGCATACCACACCGTCTCACGTCATCATCAGCAACATCATCAGCAACATCATCAGCAACATCATCAGCAACATCACCAGCAACATCATCATCAACATCATCAGCAACATCATCAGCAACATCATCAGGAACATCATCATCAACATCATCATCAACAGCAACATCATCATCAGCAACATCATCATCATCATCATCATCATCATCATCATCATCATCATCATCATCATCATCATCATCATCATCATCATCATCATCATCATCATCATCATCATCATCATGCCCGGAGGCGGTGTTGTACCGCCTCCGGGCATACCACACCGCCTCCGGGCATACAACACCGCCTCCGAGCATACTACACCGCCTCCGGGCATACCACACCGCCTCCGGGCATACAACACCGCCTCCGGGCATACTACACCGCCTCCGGGCATACCACACCGCCTCCGGGCATACAACACCGCCTCCGGGCATACTACACCGCCTCCGGGCATACCACACCGCCTCCGGGCATACAACACCGCCTCCGGGCATACTACACCGCCTCCGGGCATACCACACCGCCTCCGGGCATACAACACCGCCTCCGGGCATACTACACCGCCTCCGGGCATACCACACCGTCTCACGTCATCATCAGCAACATCATCAGCAACATCATCATCAACATCATCAGCAACATCACCAGCAACATCATCATCAACATCATCAGCAACATCATCAGCAACATCATCAGCAACATCATCATCAACATCATCATCAACAGCAACATCACCATCAGCAACATCATCATCAGCAACATCATCATCATCATCATCATCATCATCATCATCATCATCATCATCATCATCATCATCATCATCATCATCATCATCATCATCATCATCATCATCATCATCATCATCATCATCATCATCATCATCATCATCATCATCATCATCATCATCATCATCACCATCATCATCATCATCATCATCATCATCATCATCATCATCATTATCATCATCATGCCCGGAGGCGGTGTTGTACCGCCTCCGGGCTTACCACACCGCCTCCGGGCATACAACACCGCCTCCGGGCATACTACACCGCCTCCGGGCATGCCACACTGCCTCCGGGCATACAACACCGCCTCCGGGCATACTACACCGCCTCCGGGCATACCACACCGCCTCCGGGCATACAACACCGCCT
>JAXIVJ010000390.1:15000-20000 GCA_036785665.1 Chirona hameri
TCATCAACATCATCAGCAACATCATCAGCAACATCATCAGCAACATCATCATCAACATCATCAGCAACATCATCAACAACATCATCATCAGCAACATCATCATCAGCAACATCATCATCAGCAACATCATCATCATCATCATCATCATCATCATCATCATCATCATCATCATCATCATCATCATCATCATCATCATCATCATCATCATCATCATAATCATCATCATCATCATCATCATTATCATCATCATGCCCGGAGGCGGTGTTGTACCGCCTCCGGGCATACCACACCACCTCCGGGCATACAACACCGCCTCCGGGCATACTACACCGCCTCCGGGCATACCACACCGCCTCCGGGCATACAACACCGCCTCCGGGCATACTACACCGCCTCCGGGCATACCACACCGCCTCCGGGCATATAACACCGCCTCCGGGCATACTACACCGCCTCCGGGCATACCACACCGCCTCCGGGCATACAACACCGCCTCCGGGCATACAACACCGCCTCCGGGCATACCACACCGCCTCCGGGCATACAACACCGCCTCCGGGCATACAACACCGCCTCCGGGCATACCACACCGTCTCACGTCATCATCAGCAACATCATCAGCAACATCATCAGCAACATCATCAGCAACATCACCAGCAACATCATCAGCAACATCATCAGCAACATCATCAGCAACATCATCAGCAACATCATCATCAACATCATCATCAACATCATCATCAACATCAACACCGTCATCAACATCATCATCAACATCATCATCAACATCATCATCAACATCATCATCAACATCATCATCAACATCATCATCAACATCATCATCAACATCATCATCAACATCATCATCATCATTATCATCATCATGCCCGGAGGCGGTGTTGTACCGCCTCCGGGCTTACCACACCGCCTCCGGGCATACAACACCGCCTCCGGGCATACTACACCGCCTCCGGGCATACCACACCGCCTCCGGGCATACAACACCGCCTCCGGGCATACTACACCGCCTCCGGGCATACCACACCGCCTCCGGGCATACAACACCGCCTCCGGGCTTACTACACCGCCTCCGGGCATACCACACCGCCTCCGGGCATACAACACCGCCTCCGGGCATACTACACCGCCTCCGGGCATACCACACCGCCTCCGGGCATACAACACCGTCTCCGGGCATACTACACCGCCTTCGGGCATACCACACCGCCTTCGGGCATACAACACCGCCTCCGGGCATGCAACACCGCCTCCGGGCATACAACACCGCCTCCGGGCATACTACACCGCCTCCGGGCATACCACACCGCCTCCGGGCATACAACACCGCCTCCGGGCATACTACACCGCCTCCGGGCATACCACACCGCCTCCGGGCATACAACACCGCCTCCGGGCATACTACACCGCCTCCGGGCATACCACACCGCCTCCGGGCATACAACACCGCCTCCGGGCATACTACACCGCCTCCGGGCATACCACACCGTCTCACGTCATCATCAGCAACATCATCAGCAACATCATCAGACACATCATCAGCAACATCACCAGCAACATCATCATCAACATCATCAGCAACATCATCAGCAACATCATCAGCAACATCATCATCATCATCATCATCGTCATCATCATCATCATCATCATCATCATCATCATCATCATCATCATCATCATCATCATCATCATCATCATCATCATCATCATCATCATCATCATCATCATCATCATCATTATCATCATCATGCCCGGAGGCGGTGTTGTACCGCCTCCGGGCTTACCACACCGCCTCCGGGCATACAACACCGCCTCCGGGCATACTACACCGCCTCCGGGCATACCACACCGCCTCCGGGCATACAACACCGCCTCCGGGCATACTACACCGCCTCCGGGCATACCACACCGCCTCCGGGCATACAACACCGCCTCCGGGCATACTACACATCATCATCATCATCATCATCATCACCATCATCATCATCATCATCATCATCATCATCATCATCATCATCATCATCATCATCATCATCATAATCATCATCATCATCATCATCATTATCATCATCATGCCCGGAGGCGGTGTTGTACCGCCTCCGGGCATACCACACCGCCTCCGGGCATACAACACCGCCTCCGGGCATACTACACCGCCTCCGGGCATACCACACCGCCTCCGGGCATACAACACCGCCTCCGGGCATACTAAACCGCCTCCGGGCATACCACACCGCCTCCGGGCATACAACACCGCCTCCGGGCATACTACACTGCCTCCGGGCATACCACACCGCCTCCGGGCATACAACACCGCCTCCGGGCATACAACACCGCCTCCGGGCATACCACACCGCCTCCGGGCATACAACACCGCCTCCGGGCATACAACACCGCCTCCGGGCATACCACACCGTCTCACGTCATCATCAGCAACATCATCAGCAACATCATCAGCAACATCATCAGCAACATCACCAGCAACATCATCAGCAACATCATCAGCAACATCATCAGCAACATCATCAGCAACATCATCATCAACATCATCATCAACATCATCATCAACATCAACATCATCATCAACATCATCATCAACATCATCATCAACATCATCATCAACATCATCATCAACATCATCATCAACATCATCATCAACATCATCATCAACATCATCATCAACATCATCATCAACATCATCAGCAACATCATCACCAACATCATCATCAACATCATCAGCAACATCATCAACAACATCATCATCAGGAACATCATCATCAGCAACATCATCATCAGCAACATCATCATCATCATCATCATCATCATCATCATCATCATCATCATCATCATCATCATCATCATCATCATCATCATCATCATCATCATCATCATTATCATCATCATGCCCGGAGGCGGTGTTGTACCGCCTCCGGGCTTACCACACCGCCTCCGGGCATACAACACCGCCTCCGGGCATACTACACCGCCTCCGGGCATACCACAACGCCTCCGGGCATACAACACCGCCTCCGGGCATACTACACCGCCTCCGGGCATACCACACCGCCTCCGGGCATACAACACCGCCTCCGGGCATACTACACCGCCTCCGGGCATACCACACCGCCTCCGGGCATACAACACCGCCTCCGGGCATACTACACCGCCTCCGGGCATACCACACCGCCTCCGGGCATACAACACCGTCTCCGGGCATACTACACCGCCTCCGGGCATACCACACCGCCTCCGGGCATACAACACCGCCTCCGGGCATGCAACACCGCCTCCGGGCATACCACACCGCCTCCGGGCATACAACACCGCCTCCGGGCATACAACACCGCTTCCGGGCATACCACACCGTCTCACGTCATCATCAGCAACATCATCAGCAACATCATCAGCAACATCATCAGCAACATCACCAGCAACATCATCATCAACATCATCAGCAACATCATCAGCAACATCATCAGGAACATCATCATCAACATCATCATCAACAGCAACATCATCATCAGCAACATCATCATCATCATCATCATCATCATCATCATCATCATCATCATCATCATCATCATCATCATCATCATCATCATCATCATCATCATCATCATCATCATCATGCCCGGAGGCGGTGTTGTACCGCCTCCGGGCATACCACACCGCCTCCGGGCATACAACACCGCCTCCGAGCATACTACACCGCCTCCGGGCATACCACACCGCCTCCGGGCATACAACACCGCCTCCGGGCATACTACACCGCCTCCGGGCATACCACACCGCCTCCGGGCATACAACACCGCCTCCGGGCATACTACACCGCCTCCGGGCATACCACACCGCCTCCGGGCATACAACACCGCCTCCGGGCATACTACACCGCCTCCGGGCATACCACACCGCCTCCGGGCATACAACACCGCCTCCGGGCATACTACACCGCCTCCGGGCATACCACACCGTCTCACGTCATCATCAGCAACATCATCAGCAACATCATCATCAACATCATCAGCAACATCACCAGCAACATCATCATCAACATCATCAGCAACATCATCAGCAACATCATCAGCAACATCATCATCAACATCATCATCAACAGCAACATCACCATCAGCAACATCATCATCAGCAACATCATCATCATCATCATCATCATCATCATCATCATCATCATCATCATCATCATCATCATCATCATCATCATCATCATCATCATCATCATCATCATCATCATCATCATCATCATCATCATCATCATCATCATCATCATCATCATCATCATCACCATCATAATCATCATCATCATCATCATCATCATCATCATCATTATCATCATCATGCCCGGAGGCGGTGTTGTACCGCCTCCGGGCTTACCACACCGCCTCCGGGCATACAACACCGCCTCCGGGCATACTACACCGCCTCCGGGCATGCCACACTGCCTCCGGGCATACAACACCGCCTCCGGGCATACTACACCGCCTCCGGGCATACCACACCGCCTCCGGGCATAAAACACCGCCTCCGGGCATACTACACCGCCTCCGGGCATACCACACCGCCTCCGGGCATACAACACCGCCTCCGGGCATACTACACCGCCTCCGGGCATACCACACCGCCTCCGGGCATACAACACCGTCTCCGGGCATACTACACCGCCTTTGGGCATACCACACCGCCTCCGGGCATACAACACCGCCTCCGGGCATGCAACACCGCCTCCGGGCATACCACACCGCCTCCGGGCATACAACACCGCCTCCGGGCATACAAAACCGCCTCCGGGCATACCACACCGTCTCACGTCATCATCAGCAACATCTTCAGCAACATCATCAGCAACATCATCAGCAACATCACCAGCAACATCATCATCAACATCATCAGCAACATCATCAGCAACATCATCAGGAACATCATCATCAACATCATCATCAACAGCAACATCATCATCAGCAACATCA
>JAXIVJ010000390.1:27500-42500 GCA_036785665.1 Chirona hameri
ATACAACACCGCCTCCGGGCATACTACACCGCCTCCGGGCATACCACACCGCCTCCGGGCATACAACACCGTCTCCGGGCATACTACACCGCCTCCGGGCATACCACACCGCCTCCGGGCATACAACACCGCCTCCGGGCATGCAACACCGCCTCCGGGCATACCACACCGCCTCCGGGCATACAACACCGCCTCCGGGCATACAACACCGCTTCCGGGCATACCACATCGTCTCACGTCATCATCAGCAACATCATCAGCAACATCATCAGCAACATCATCAGCAACATCACCAGCAACATCATCATCAACATCATCAGCAACATCATCAGCAACATCATCAGGAACATCATCATCAACATCATCATCAACAGCAACATCATCATCAGCAACATCATCATCATCATCATCATCATCATCATCATCATCATCATCATCATCATCATCATCATCATCATCATCATCATCATCATCATCATCATCATGCCCGGAGGCGGTGTTGTACCGCCTCCGGGCATACCACACCGCCTCCGGGCATACAACACCGCCTCCGAGCATACTACACCGCCTCCGGGCATACCACACCGCCTCCGGGCATACAACACCGCCTCCGGGCATACTACACCGCCTCCGGGCATACCACACCGCCTCCGGGCATACAACACCGCCTCCGGGCATACTACACCGCCTCCGGGCATACCACACCGCCTCCGGGCATACAACACCGCCTCCGGGCATACTACACCGCCTCCGGGCATACCACACCGCCTCCGGGCATACAACACCGCCTCCGGGCATACTACACCGCCTCCGGGCATACCACACCGTCTCACGTCATCATCAGCAACATCATCAGCAACATCATCATCAACATCATCAGCAACATCACCAGCAACATCATCATCAACATCATCAGCAACATCATCAGCAACATCATCAGCAACATCATCATCAACATCATCATCAACAGCAACATCACCATCAGCAACATCATCATCAGCAACATCATCATCATCATCATCATCATCATCATCATCATCATCATCATCATCATCATCATCATCATCATCATCATCATCATCATCATCATCATCATCATCATCATCATCATCATCATCATCATCATCATCATCATCATCATCATCATCATCATCATCATCATCATCACCATCATCATCATCATCATCATCATCATCATCATCATCATCATTATCATCATCATGCCCGGAGGCGGTGTTGTACCGCCTCCGGGCTTACCACACCGCCTCCGGGCATACAACACCGCCTCCGGGCATACTACACCGCCTCCGGGCATGCCACACTGCCTCCGGGCATACAACACCGCCTCCGGGCATACTACACCGCCTCCGGGCATACCACACCGCCTCCGGGCATACAACACCGCCTCCGGGCATACTACACCGCCTCCGGGCATACCACACCGCCTCCGGGCATACAACACCGCCTCCGGGCATACTACACCGCCTCCGGGCATACCACACCGCCTCCGGGCATACAACACCGTCTCCGGGCATACTACACCGCCTTTGGGCATACCACACCGCCTCCGGGCATACAACACCGCCTCCGGGCATGCAACACCGCCTCCGGGCATACCACACCGCCTCCGGGCATACAACACCGCCTCCGGGCATACAAAACCGCCTCCGGGCATACCACACCGTCTCACGTCATCATCAGCAACATCTTCAGCAACATCATCAGCAACATCATCAGCAACATCACCAGCAACATCATCATCAACATCATCAGCAACATCATCAGCAACATCATCAGGAACATCATCATCAACATCATCATCAACAGCAACATCATCATCAGCAACATCATCATCATCATCATCATCATCATCATCATCATCATCATCATCATCATCATCATCATCATCATCATCATCATCATCATCATCATACCACACCGCCTCCGGGCATACAACACCGCCTCCGGGCATACAACACCGCCTCCGGGCATACCACACCGTCTCACGTCATCATCAGCAACATCATCAGCAACATCATCAGCAACGTCATCAGCAACATCATCAGCAACATCACCAGCAACATCATCATCAACATAATCAGCAACATCATCAGCAACATCATCAGCAACATCATCAGCAACATCATCAGCAACATCATCATCAACATCATCATCAACATCATCATCAACATCATCATCAACATCAACATCATCATCATCATCAACATCATCATCAACATCATCATCAACATCATCATCAACATCATCATCAACATCATCATCAACATCATCATCAACATCATCATCAACATCATCATCAACATCATCAGCAACATCATCAGCAACATCATCATCAATATCATCAGCAACATCATCAACAACATCATCATCAGCAACATCATCATCAGCAACATCATCATCAGCAACATCATCATCAACATCATCATCAACATCATCATCAACATCATCATCAACATCATCATCAACATCATCAGCAACATCATCATCAACATCATCATCAACATCATCAGCAACATCATCAGCAACATCATCATCAACATCATCAGCAACATCATCAACAACATCATCATCAGCAACATCATCATCAGCAACATCATCATCAGCAACATCATCATCATCATCATCATCATCATCATCATCATCATCATCATCATCATCATCATCATCATCATCATCATCATCATCATCATCATCATCATCATCATAATCATCATCATCATCATCATCATTATCATCATCATGCCCGGAGGCGGTGTTGTACCGCCTCCGGGCATACCACACCGCCTCCGGGCATACAACACCGCCTCCGGGCATACTACACCGCCTCCGGGCATACCACACCGCCTCCGGGCATACAACACCGCCTCCGGGCATACTACACCGCCTCCGGGCATACCACACCGCCTCCGGACATACAACACCGCCTCCGGGCATACTACACTGCCTCCGGGCATACCACACCGCCTCCGGGCATACAACACCGCCTCCGGGCATACAACACCGCCTCCGGGCATACCACACCGCCTCCGGGCATACAACACCGCCTCCGGGCATACAACACCGCCTCCGGGCATACCACACCGTCTCACGTCATCATCAGCAACATCATCAGCAACATCATCAGCAACATCATCAGCAACATCACCAGCAACATCATCAGCAACATCATCAGCAACATCATCAGCAACATCATCAGCAATATCATCATCAACATCATCATCAACATCATCATCAACATCAACATCATCATCAACATCATCATCAACATCATCATCAACATCATCATCAACATCATCATCAACATCATCATCAACATCATCATCAACATCATCATCAACATCATCATCAACATCATCATCAACATCAACACCATCATCAACATCATCATCAACATCATCATCAACATCATCATCAACATCATCATCAACATCATCATCAACATCATCATCAACATCATCATCAACATCATCATCAACATCATCATCATCATTATCATCATCATGCCCGGAGGCGGTGTTGTACCGCCTCCGGGCTTACCACACCGCCTCCGGGCATACAACACCGCCTCCGGGCATACTACACCGCCTCCGGGCATACCACACCGCCTCCGGGCATACAACACCGCCTCCGGGCATACTACACCGCCTCCGGGCATACCACACCGCCTCCGGGCATACAACACCGCCTCCGGGCTTACTACACCGCCTCCGGGCATACCACACCGCCTCCGGGCATACAACACCGCCTCCGGGCATACTACACCGCCTCCGGGCATACCACACCGCCTCCGGGCATACAACACCGTCTCCGGGCATACTACACCGCCTTCGGGCATACCACACCGCCTCCGGGCATACAACACCGCCTCCGGGCATGCAACACCGCCTCCGGGCATACAACACCGCCTCCGGGCATACTACACCGCCTCCGGGCATACCACACCGCCTCCGGGCATACAACACCGCCTCCGGGCATACTACACCGCCTCCGGGCATACCACACCGCCTCCGGGCATACAACACCGCCTCCGGGCATACTACACCGCCTCCGGGCATACCACACCGCCTCCGGGCATACAACACCGCCTCCGGGCATACTACACCGCCTCCGGGCATACCACACCGTCTCACGTCATCATCAGCAACATCATCAGCAACATCATCAGACACATCATCAGCAACATCACCAGCAACATCATCATCAACATCATCAGCAACATCATCAGCAACATCATCAGCAACATCATCATCATCATCATCATCGTCATCATCATCATCATCATCATCATCATCATCATCATCATCATCATCATCATCATCATCATCATCATCATCATCATCATCATCATCATCATCATCATCATCATCATCATTATCATCATCATGCCCGGAGGCGGTGTTGTACCGCCTCCGGGCTTACCACACCGCCTCCGGGCATACAACACCGCCTCCGGGCATACTACACCGCCTCCGGGCATACCACACCGCCTCCGGGCATACAACACCGCCTCCGGGCATACTACACCGCCTCCGGGCATACCACACCGCCTCCGGGCATACAACACCGCCTCCGGGCATACTACACATCATCATCATCATCATCATCATCATCACCATCATCATCATCATCATCATCATCATCATCATCATCATCATCATCATCATCATCATAATCATAATCATCATCATCATCATCATCATTATCATCATCATGCCCGGAGGCGGTGTTGTACCGCCTCCGGGCATACCACACCGCCTCCGGGCATACAACACCGCCTCCGGGCATACTACACCGCCTCCGGGCATACCACACCGCCTCCGGGCATACAACACCGCCTCCGGGCTTACTACACCGCCTCCGGGCATACTACACCGCCTCCGGGCATACAACACCGCCTCCGGGCATACTACACCGCCTCCGGGCATACCACACCGCCTCCGGGCATACAACACCGTCTCCGGGCATACTACACCGCCTTCGGGCATACCACACCGCCTCCGGGCATACAACACCGCCTCCGGGCATGCAACACCGCCTCCGGGCATACAACACCGCCTCCGGGCATACTACACCGCCTCCGGGCATACCACACCGCCTCCGGGCATACAACACCGCCTCCGGGCATACTACACCGCCTCCGGGCGCCTCCGGGCATACTACACCGCCTCCGGGCATACCACACCGCCTCCGGGCATACAACACCGCCTCCGGGCATACTACACCGCCTCCGGGCATACCACACCGCCTCCGGGCATACAACACCGCCTCCGGGCATACTACACCGCCTCCGGGCATACCACACCGTCTCACGTCATCATCAGCAACATCATCAGCAACATCATCAGACACATCATCAGCAACATCACCAGCAACATCATCATCAACATCATCAGCAACATCATCAGCAACATCATCAGCAACATCATCATCATCATCATCATCGTCATCATCATCATCATCATCATCATCATCATCATCATCATCATCATCATCATCATCATCATCATCATCATCATCATCATCATCATCATCATCATCATCATCATCATCATCATTATCATCATCATGCCCGGAGGCGGTGTTGTACCGCCTCCGGGCTTACCACACCGCCTCCGGGCATACAACACCGCCTCCGGGCATACTACACCGCCTCCGGGCATACCACACCGCCTCCGGGCATACAACACCGCCTCCGGGCATACTACACCGCCTCCGGGCATACCACACCGCCTCCGGGCATACAACACCGCCTCCGGGCATACTACACATCATCATCATCATCATCATCATCATCACCATCATCATCATCATCATCATCATCATCATCATCATCATCATCATCATCATCATCATCATAATCATCATCATCATCATCATCATTATCATCATCATGCCCGGAGGCGGTGTTGTACCGCCTCCGGGCATACCACACCGCCTCCGGGCATACAACACCGCCTCCGGGCATACTACACCGCCTCCGGGCATACCACACCGCCTCCGGGCATACAACACCGCCTCCGGGCATACTAAACCGCCTCCGGGCATACCACACCGCCTCCGGGCATACAACACCGCCTCCGGGCATACTACACTGCCTCCGGGCATACCACACCGCCTCCGGGCATACAACACCGCCTCCGGGCATACAACACCGCCTCCGGGCATACCACACCGCCTCCGGGCATACAACACCGCCTCCGGGCATACAACACCGCCTCCGGGCATACCACACCGTCTCACGTCATCATCAGCAACATCATCAGCAACATCATCAGCAACATCATCAGCAACATCACCAGCAACATCATCAGCAACATCATCATCAACATCATCAGCAACATCATCAGCAACATCATCATCAACATCATCATCAACATCATCATCAACATCAACATCATCATCAACATCATCATCAACATCATCATCAACATCATCATCAACATCATCATCAACATCATCATCAACATCATCATCAACATCATCATCAACATCATCATCAACATCATCATCAACATCATCAGCAACATCATCACCAACATCATCATCAACATCATCAGCAACATCATCAACAACATCATCATCAGGAACATCATCATCAGCAACATCATCATCAGCAACATCATCATCATCATCATCATCATCATCATCATCATCATCATCATCATCATCATCATCATCATCATCATCATCATCATCATCATCATCATCATTATCATCATCATGCCCGGAGGCGGTGTTGTACCGCCTCCGGGCTTACCACACCGCCTCCGGGCATACAACACCGCCTCCGGGCATACTACACCGCCTCCGGGCATACCACACCGCCTCCGGGCATACAACACCGTCTCCGGGCATACTACACCGCCTCCGGGCATACCACACCGCCTCCGGGCATACAACACCGCCTCCGGGCATGCAAAACCGCCTCCGGGCATACCACACCGCCTCCGGGCATACAACACCGCCTCCGGGCATACAACACCGCTTCCGGGCATACCACATCGTCTCACGTCATCATCAGCAACATCATCAGCAACATCATCAGCAACATCATCAGCAACATCACCAGCAACATCATCATCAACATCATCAGCAACATCATCAGCAACATCATCAGGAACATCATCATCAACATCATCATCAACAGCAACATCATCATCAGCAACATCATCATCATCATCATCATCATCATCATCATCATCATCATCATCATCATCATCATCATCATCATCATCATCATCATCATCATCATCATCATGCCCGGAGGCGGTGTTGTACCGCCTCCGGGCATACCACACCGCCTCCGGGCATACAACACCGCCTCCGAGCATACTACACCGCCTCCGGGCATACCACACCGCCTCCGGGCATACAACACCGCCTCCGGGCATACTACACCGCCTCCGGGCATACCACACCGCCTCCGGGCATACAACACCGCCTCCGGGCATACTACACCGCCTCCGGGCATACCACACCGCCTCCGGGCATACAACACCGCCTCCGGGCATACTACACCGCCTCCGGGCATACCACACCGCCTCCGGGCATACAACACCGCCTCCGGGCATACTACACCGCCTCCGGGCATACCACACCGTCTCACGTCATCATCAGCAACATCATCAGCAACATCATCATCAACATCATCAGCAACATCACCAGCAACATCATCATCAACATCATCAGCAACATCATCAGCAACATCATCAGCAACATCATCATCAACATCATCATCAACAGCAACATCACCATCAGCAACATCATCATCAGCAACATCATCATCATCATCATCATCATCATCATCATCATCATCATCATCATCATCATCATCATCATCATCATCATCATCATCATCATCATCATCATCATCATCATCATCATCATCATCATCATCATCATCATCATCATCATCATCATCATCATCATCATCACCATCATCATCATCATCATCATCATCATCATCATCATCATCATTATCATCATCATGCCCGGAGGCGGTGTTGTACCGCCTCCGGGCTTACCACACCGCCTCCGGGCATACAACACCGCCTCCGGGCATACTACACCGCCTCCGGGCATGCCACACTGCCTCCGGGCATACAACACCGCCTCCGGGCATACTACACCGCCTCCGGGCATACCACACCGCCTCCGGGCATACAACACCGCCTCCGGGCATACTACACCGCCTCCGGGCATACCACACCGCCTCCGGGCATACAACACCGCCTCCGGGCATACTACACCGCCTCCGGGCATACCACACCGCCTCCGGGCATACAACACCGTCTCCGGGCATACTACACCGCCTTTGGGCATACCACACCGCCTCCGGGCATACAACACCGCCTCCGGGCATGCAACACCGCCTCCGGGCATACCACACCGCCTCCGGGCATACAACACCGCCTCCGGGCATACAAAACCGCCTCCGGGCATACCACACCGTCTCACGTCATCATCAGCAACATCTTCAGCAACATCATCAGCAACATCATCAGCAACATCACCAGCAACATCATCATCAACATCATCAGCAACATCATCAGCAACATCATCAGGAACATCATCATCAACATCATCATCAACAGCAACATCATCATCAGCAACATCATCATCATCATCATCATCATCATCATCATCATCATCATCATCATCATCATCATCATCATCATCATCATCATCATCATCATCATACCACACCGCCTCCGGGCATACAACACCGCCTCCGGGCATACAACACCGCCTCCGGGCATACCACACCGTCTCACGTCATCATCAGCAACATCATCAGCAACATCATCAGCAACGTCATCAGCAACATCATCAGCAACATCACCAGCAACATCATCATCAACATAATCAGCAACATCATCAGCAACATCATCAGCAACATCATCAGCAACATCATCAGCAACATCATCATCAACATCATCATCAACATCATCATCAACATCATCATCAACATCAACATCATCATCATCATCAACATCATCATCAACATCATCATCAACATCATCATCAACATCATCATCAACATCATCATCAACATCATCATCAACATCATCATCAACATCATCATCAACATCATCAGCAACATCATCAGCAACATCATCATCAATATCATCAGCAACATCATCAACAACATCATCATCAGCAACATCATCATCAGCAACATCATCATCAGCAACATCATCATCAACATCATCATCAACATCATCATCAACATCATCATCAACATCATCATCAACATCATCAGCAACATCATCATCAACATCATCATCAACATCATCAGCAACATCATCAGCAACATCATCATCAACATCATCAGCAACATCATCAACAACATCATCATCAGCAACATCATCATCAGCAACATCATCATCAGCAACATCATCATCATCATCATCATCATCATCATCATCATCATCATCATCATCATCATCATCATCATCATCATCATCATCATCATCATCATCATCATCATCATAATCATCATCATCATCATCATCATTATCATCATCATGCCCGGAGGCGGTGTTGTACCGCCTCCGGGCATACCACACCGCCTCCGGGCATACAACACCGCCTCCGGGCATACTACACCGCCTCCGGGCATACCACACCGCCTCCGGGCATACAACACCGCCTCCGGGCATACTACACCGCCTCCGGGCATACCACACCGCCTCCGGACATACAACACCGCCTCCGGGCATACTACACTGCCTCCGGGCATACCACACCGCCTCCGGGCATACAACACCGCCTCCGGGCATACAACACCGCCTCCGGGCATACCACACCGCCTCCGGGCATACAACACCGCCTCCGGGCATACAACACCGCCTCCGGGCATACCACACCGTCTCACGTCATCATCAGCAACATCATCAGCAACATCATCAGCAACATCATCAGCAACATCACCAGCAACATCATCAGCAACATCATCAGCAACATCATCAGCAACATCATCAGCAATATCATCATCAACATCATCATCAACATCATCATCAACATCAACATCATCATCAACATCATCATCAACATCATCATCAACATCATCATCAACATCATCATCAACATCATCATCAACATCATCATCAACATCATCATCAACATCATCATCAACATCATCATCAACATCAACACCATCATCAACATCATCATCAACATCATCATCAACATCATCATCAACATCATCATCAACATCATCATCAACATCATCATCAACATCATCATCAACATCATCATCAACATCATCATCATCATTATCATCATCATGCCCGGAGGCGGTGTTGTACCGCCTCCGGGCTTACCACACCGCCTCCGGGCATACAACACCGCCTCCGGGCATACTACACCGCCTCCGGGCATACCACACCGCCTCCGGGCATACAACACCGCCTCCGGGCATACTACACCGCCTCCGGGCATACCACACCGCCTCCGGGCATACAACACCGCCTCCGGGCTTACTACACCGCCTCCGGGCATACCACACCGCCTCCGGGCATACAACACCGCCTCCGGGCATACTACACCGCCTCCGGGCATACCACACCGCCTCCGGGCATACAACACCGTCTCCGGGCATACTACACCGCCTTCGGGCATACCACACCGCCTCCGGGCATACAACACCGCCTCCGGGCATGCAACACCGCCTCCGGGCATACAACACCGCCTCCGGGCATACTACACCGCCTCCGGGCATACCACACCGCCTCCGGGCATACAACACCGCCTCCGGGCATACTACACCGCCTCCGGGCATACCACACCGCCTCCGGGCATACAACACCGCCTCCGGGCATACTACACCGCCTCCGGGCATACCACACCGCCTCCGGGCATACAACACCGCCTCCGGGCATACTACACCGCCTCCGGGCATACCACACCGTCTCACGTCATCATCAGCAACATCATCAGCAACATCATCAGACACATCATCAGCAACATCACCAGCAACATCATCATCAACATCATCAGCAACATCATCAGCAACATCATCAGCAACATCATCATCATCATCATCATCGTCATCATCATCATCATCATCATCATCATCATCATCATCATCATCATCATCATCATCATCATCATCATCATCATCATCATCATCATCATCATCATCATCATCATCATCATTATCATCATCATGCCCGGAGGCGGTGTTGTACCGCCTCCGGGCTTACCACACCGCCTCCGGGCATACAACACCGCCTCCGGGCATACTACACCGCCTCCGGGCATACCACACCGCCTCCGGGCATACAACACCGCCTCCGGGCATACTACACCGCCTCCGGGCATACCACACCGCCTCCGGGCATACAACACCGCCTCCGGGCATACTACACATCATCATCATCATCATCATCATCATCACCATCATCATCATCATCATCATCATCATCATCATCATCATCATCATCATCATCATCATAATCATAATCATCATCATCATCATCATCATTATCATCATCATGCCCGGAGGCGGTGTTGTACCGCCTCCGGGCATACCACACCGCCTCCGGGCATACAACACCGCCTCCGGGCATACTACACCGCCTCCGGGCATACCACACCGCCTCCGGGCATACAACACCGCCTCCGGGCTTACTACACCGCCTCCGGGCATACTACACCGCCTCCGGGCATACAACACCGCCTCCGGGCATACTACACCGCCTCCGGGCATACCACACCGCCTCCGGGCATACAACACCGTCTCCGGGCATACTACACCGCCTTCGGGCATACCACACCGCCTCCGGGCATACAACACCGCCTCCGGGCATGCAACACCGCCTCCGGGCATACAACACCGCCTCCGGGCATACTACACCGCCTCCGGGCATACCACACCGCCTCCGGGCATACAACACCGCCTCCGGGCATACTACACCGCCTCCGGGCATACCACACCGCCTCCGGGCATACAACACCGCCTCCGGGCATACTACACCGCCTCCGGGCATACCACACCGCCTCCGGGCATACAACACCGCCTCCGGGCATACTACACCGCCTCCGGGCATACCACACCGTCTCACGTCATCATCAGCAACATCATCAGCAAC
The DNA here is from genome assembly GCA_036785665.1 of Chirona hameri. Taxonomy (NCBI): domain Eukaryota; kingdom Metazoa; phylum Arthropoda; class Thecostraca; order Balanomorpha; family Balanidae; genus Chirona; species Chirona hameri. Next base: position 39,617 of record JAXIVJ010000390.1, read on the forward strand.
ATCATCAGACACATCATCAGCAACATCACCAGCAACATCATCATCAACATCATCAGCAACATCATCAGCAACATCATCAGCAACATCATCATCATCATCATCATCGTCATCATCATCATCATCATCATCATCATCATCATCATCATCATCATCATCATCATCATCATCATCATCATCATCATCATCATCATCATCATCATCATCATCATCATCATTATCATCATCATGCCCGGAGGCGGTGTTGTACCGCCTCCGGGCTTACCACACCGCCTCCGGGCATACAACACCGCCTCCGGGCATACTACACCGCCTCCGGGCATACCACACCGCCTCCGGGCATACAACACCGCCTCCGGGCATACTACACCGCCTCCGGGCATACCACACCGCCTCCGGGCATACAACACCGCCTCCGGGCATACTACACATCATCATCATCATCATCATCATCATCACCATCATCATCATCATCATCATCATCATCATCATCATCATCATCATCATCATCATCATCATAATCATCATCATCATCATCATCATCATTATCATCATCATGCCCGGAGGCGGTGTTGTACCGCCTCCGGGCATACCACACCGCCTCCGGGCATACAACACCGCCTCCGGGCATACTACACCGCCTCCGGGCATACCACACCGCCTCCGGGCATACAACACCGCCTCCGGGCATACTAAACCGCCTCCGGGCATACCACACCGCCTCCGGGCATACAACACCGCCTCCGGGCATACTACACTGCCTCCGGGCATACCACACCGCCTCCGGGCATACAACACCGCCTCCGGGCATACAACACCGCCTCCGGGCATACCACACCGCCTCCGGGCATACAACACCGCCTCCGGGCATACAACACCGCCTCCGGGCATACCACACCGTCTCACGTCATCATCAGCAACATCATCAGCAACATCATCAGCAACATCATCAGCAACATCACCAGCAACATCATCAGCAACATCATCATCAACATCATCAGCAACATCATCAGCAACATCATCATCAACATCATCATCAACATCATCATCAACATCAACATCATCATCAACATCATCATCAACATCATCATCAACATCATCATCAACATCATCATCAACATCATCATCAACATCATCATCAACATCATCATCAACATCATCATCAACATCATCATCAACATCATCAGCAACATCATCACCAACATCATCATCAACATCATCAGCAACATCATCAACAACATCATCATCAGGAACATCATCATCAGCAACATCATCATCAGCAACATCATCATCATCATCATCATCATCATCATCATCATCATCATCATCATCATCATCATCATCATCATCATCATCATCATCATCATCATCATCATTATCATCATCATGCCCGGAGGCGGTGTTGTACCGCCTCCGGGCTTACCACACCGCCTCCGGGCATACAACACCGCCTCCGGGCATACTACACCGCCTCCGGGCATACCACACCGCCTCCGGGCATACAACACCGTCTCCGGGCATACTACACCGCCTCCGGGCATACCACACCGCCTCCGGGCATACAACACCGCCTCCGGGCATGCAACACCGCCTCCGGGCATACCACACCGCCTCCGGGCATACAACACCGCCTCCGGGCATACAACACCGCTTCCGGGCATACCACATCGTCTCACGTCATCATCAGCAACATCATCAGCAACATCATCAGCAACATCATCAGCAACATCACCAGCAACATCATCATCAACATCATCAGCAACATCATCAGCAACATCATCAGGAACATCATCATCAACATCATCATCAACAGCAACATCATCATCAGCAACATCATCATCATCATCATCATCATCATCATCATCATCATCATCATCATCATCATCATCATCATCATCATCATCATCATCATCATCATCATCATGCCCGGAGGCGGTGTTGTACCGCCTCCGGGCATACCACACCGCCTCCGGGCATACAACACCGCCTCCGAGCATACTACACCGCCTCCGGGCATACCACACCGCCTCCGGGCATACAACACCGCCTCCGGGCATACTACACCGCCTCCGGGCATACCACACCGCCTCCGGGCATACAACACCGCCTCCGGGCATACTACACCGCCTCCGGGCATACCACACCGCCTCCGGGCATACAACACCGCCTCCGGGCATACTACACCGCCTCCGGGCATACCACACCGCCTCCGGGCATACAACACCGCCTCCGGGCATACTACACCGCCTCCGGGCATACCACACCGTCTCACGTCATCATCAGCAACATCATCAGCAACATCATCATCAACATCATCAGCAACATCACCAGCAACATCATCATCAACATCATCAGCAACATCATCAGCAACATCATCAGCAACATCATCATCAACATCATCATCAACAGCAACATCACCATCAGCAACATCATCATCAGCAACATCATCATCATCATCATCATCATCATCATCATCATCATCATCATCATCATCATCATCATCATCATCATCATCATCATCATCATCATCATCATCATCATCATCATCATCATCATCATCATCATCATCATCATCATCATCATCATCATCATCATCACCATCATCATCATCATCATCATCATCATCATCATCATCATCATTATCATCATCATGCCCGGAGGCGGTGTTGTACCGCCTCCGGGCTTACCACACCGCCTCCGGGCATACAACACCGCCTCCGGGCATACTACACCGCCTCCGGGCATGCCACACTGCCTCCGGGCATACAACACCGCCTCCGGGCATACTACACCGCCTCCGGGCATACCACACCGCCTCCGGGCATACAACACCGCCTCCGGGCATACTACACCGCCTCCGGGCATACCACACCGCCTCCGGGCATAC
>JAXIVJ010000390.1:47500-57500 GCA_036785665.1 Chirona hameri
TACAACACCGCCTCCGGGCATACTACACCGCCTCCGGGCATACCACACCGCCTCCGGGCATACAACACCGCCTCCGGGCATACTACACCGCCTCCGGGCATACCACACCGCCTCCGGGCATACAACACCGCCTCCGGGCATACTACACCGCCTCCGGGCATACCACACCGTCTCACGTCATCATCAGCAACATCATCAGCAACATCATCATCAACATCATCAGCAACATCACCAGCAACATCATCATCAACATCATCAGCAACATCATCAGCAACATCATCAGCAACATCATCATCAACATCATCATCAACAGCAACATCACCATCAGCAACATCATCATCAGCAACATCATCATCATCATCATCATCATCATCATCATCATCATCATCATCATCATCATCATCATCATCATCATCATCATCATCATCATCATCATCATCATCATCATCATCATCATCATCATCATCATCATCATCATCATCATCATCATCATCACCATCATCATCATCATCATCATCATCATCATCATCATCATCATTATCATCATCATGCCCGGAGGCGGTGTTGTACCGCCTCCGGGCTTACCACACCGCCTCCGGGCATACAACACCGCCTCCGGGCATACTACACCGCCTCCGGGCATGCCACACTGCCTCCGGGCATACAACACCGCCTCCGGGCATACTACACCGCCTCCGGGCATACCACACCGCCTCCGGGCATACAACACCGCCTCCGGGCATACTACACCGCCTCCGGGCATACCACACCGCCTCCGGGCATACAACACCGCCTCCGGGCATACTACACCGCCTCCGGGCATACCACACCGCCTCCGGGCATACAACACCGTCTCCGGGCATACTACACCGCCTTTGGGCATACCACACCGCCTCCGGGCATACAACACCGCCTCCGGGCATGCAACACCGCCTCCGGGCATACCACACCGCCTCCGGGCATACAACACCGCCTCCGGGCATACAAAACCGCCTCCGGGCATACCACACCGTCTCACGTCATCATCAGCAACATCTTCAGCAACATCATCAGCAACATCATCAGCAACATCACCAGCAACATCATCATCAACATCATCAGCAACATCATCAGCAACATCATCAGGAACATCATCATCAACATCATCATCAACAGCAACATCATCATCAGCAACATCATCATCATCATCATCATCATCATCATCATCATCATCATCATCATCATCATCATCATCATCATCATCATCATCATCATCATCATACCACACCGCCTCCGGGCATACAACACCGCCTCCGGGCATACAACACCGCCTCCGGGCATACCACACCGTCTCACGTCATCATCAGCAACATCATCAGCAACATCATCAGCAACGTCATCAGCAACATCATCAGCAACATCACCAGCAACATCATCATCAACATAATCAGCAACATCATCAGCAACATCATCAGCAACATCATCAGCAACATCATCAGCAACATCATCATCAACATCATCATCAACATCATCATCAACATCATCATCAACATCAACATCATCATCAACATCATCATCAACATCATCATCAACATCATCATCAACATCATCATCAACATCATCATCAACATCATCATCAACATCATCATCAACATCATCATCAACATCATCAGCAACATCATCAGCAACATCATCATCAATATCATCAGCAACATCATCAACAACATCATCATCAGCAACATCATCATCAGCAACATCATCATCAGCAACATCATCATCAACATCATCATCAACATCATCATCAACATCATCATCAACATCATCATCAACATCATCAGCAACATCATCATCAACATCATCATCAACATCATCAGCAACATCATCAGCAACATCATCATCAACATCATCAGCAACATCATCAACAACATCATCATCAGCAACATCATCATCAGCAACATCATCATCAGCAACATCATCATCATCATCATCATCATCATCATCATCATCATCATCATCATCATCATCATCATCATCATCATCATCATCATCATCATCATCATCATCATAATCATCATCATCATCATCATCATTATCATCATCATGCCCGGAGGCGGTGTTGTACCGCCTCCGGGCATACCACACCGCCTCCGGGCATACAACACCGCCTCCGGGCATACTACACCGCCTCCGGGCATACCACACCGCCTCCGGGCATACAACACCGCCTCCGGGCATACTACACCGCCTCCGGGCATACCACACCGCCTCCGGACATACAACACCGCCTCCGGGCATACTACACTGCCTCCGGGCATACCACACCGCCTCCGGGCATACAACACCGCCTCCGGGCATACAACACCGCCTCCGGGCATACCACACCGCCTCCGGGCATACAACACCGCCTCCGGGCATACAACACCGCCTCCGGGCATACCACACCGTCTCACGTCATCATCAGCAACATCATCAGCAACATCATCAGCAACATCATCAGCAACATCACCAGCAACATCATCAGCAACATCATCAGCAACATCATCAGCAACATCATCAGCAATATCATCATCAACATCATCATCAACATCATCATCAACATCAACATCATCATCAACATCATCATCAACATCATCATCAACATCATCATCAACATCATCATCAACATCATCATCAACATCATCATCAACATCATCATCAACATCATCATCAACATCATCATCAACATCATCAGCAACATCATCACCAACATCATCATCAACATCATCAGCAACATCATCAACAACATCATCATCAGGAACATCATCATCAGCAATATCATCATCAGCAACATCATCATCATCATCATCATCATCATCATCATCATCATCATCATCATCATCATCATCATCATCATCATCATCATCGTCATCATCATCATCATCATCATCATCATCATCATCATCATCATCATCATCATCATCATCATCATCATCATCATCATCATCATCATCATCATTATCATCATCATGCCCGGAGGCGGTGTTGTACCGCCTCCGGGCATACCACACCGCCTCCGGGCATACAACACCGCCTCCGGGCATAATACACCGCCTCCGGGCATACCACACCGCCTCCGGGCATACAACACCGCCTCCGGGCATACTACACCGCCTCCGGGCATACCACACCGCCTCCGGGCATACAACACCGCCTCCGGGCATACTACACCGCCTCCGGGCATACCACACCGCCTCCGGGCATACAACACCGCCTCCGGGCATACTACACCGCCTCCGGGCATACCACACCGCCTCCGGGCATACAACACCGTCTCCGGGCATACTACACCGCCTCCGGGCATACCACACCGCCTCCGGGCATACAACACCGCCTCCGGGCATGCAACACCGCCTCCGGGCATACCACACCGCCTCCGGGCATACAACACCGCCTCCGGGCATACAACACCGCCTCCGGGCATACCACACCGTCTCACGTCATCATCAGCAACATCATCAGCAACATCATCAGCAACGTCATCAGCAACATCATCAGCAACATCACCAGCAACATCATCATCAACATAATCAGCAACATCATCAGCAACATCATCAGCAACATCATCAGCAACATCATCAGCAACATCATCATCAACATCATCATCAACATCATCATCAACATCATCATCAACATCAACATCATCATCATCATCAACATCATCATCAACATCATCATCAACATCATCATCAACATCATCATCAACATCATCATCAACATCATCATCAACATCATCATCAACATCATCATCAACATCATCAGCAACATCATCAGCAACATCATCATCAATATCATCAGCAACATCATCAACAACATCATCATCAGCAACATCATCATCAGCAACATCATCATCAGCAACATCATCATCAACATCATCATCAACATCATCATCAACATCATCATCAACATCATCATCAACATCATCAGCAACATCATCATCAACATCATCATCAACATCATCAGCAACATCATCAGCAACATCATCATCAACATCATCAGCAACATCATCAACAACATCATCATCAGCAACATCATCATCAGCAACATCATCATCAGCAACATCATCATCATCATCATCATCATCATCATCATCATCATCATCATCATCATCATCATCATCATCATCATCATCATCATCATCATCATCATCATCATCATAATCATCATCATCATCATCATCATTATCATCATCATGCCCGGAGGCGGTGTTGTACCGCCTCCGGGCATACCACACCGCCTCCGGGCATACAACACCGCCTCCGGGCATACTACACCGCCTCCGGGCATACCACACCGCCTCCGGGCATACAACACCGCCTCCGGGCATACTACACCGCCTCCGGGCATACCACACCGCCTCCGGACATACAACACCGCCTCCGGGCATACTACACTGCCTCCGGGCATACCACACCGCCTCCGGGCATACAACACCGCCTCCGGGCATACAACACCGCCTCCGGGCATACCACACCGCCTCCGGGCATACAACACCGCCTCCGGGCATACAACACCGCCTCCGGGCATACCACACCGTCTCACGTCATCATCAGCAACATCATCAGCAACATCATCAGCAACATCATCAGCAACATCACCAGCAACATCATCAGCAACATCATCAGCAACATCATCAGCAACATCATCAGCAATATCATCATCAACATCATCATCAACATCATCATCAACATCAACATCATCATCAACATCATCATCAACATCATCATCAACATCATCATCAACATCATCATCAACATCATCATCAACATCATCATCAACATCATCATCAACATCATCATCAACATCATCATCAACATCAACACCATCATCAACATCATCATCAACATCATCATCAACATCATCATCAACATCATCATCAACATCATCATCAACATCATCATCAACATCATCATCAACATCATCATCAACATCATCATCATCATTATCATCATCATGCCCGGAGGCGGTGTTGTACCGCCTCCGGGCTTACCACACCGCCTCCGGGCATACAACACCGCCTCCGGGCATACTACACCGCCTCCGGGCATACCACACCGCCTCCGGGCATACAACACCGCCTCCGGGCATACTACACCGCCTCCGGGCATACCACACCGCCTCCGGGCATACAACACCGCCTCCGGGCTTACTACACCGCCTCCGGGCATACCACACCGCCTCCGGGCATACAACACCGCCTCCGGGCATACTACACCGCCTCCGGGCATACCACACCGCCTCCGGGCATACAACACCGTCTCCGGGCATACTACACCGCCTTCGGGCATACCACACCGCCTCCGGGCATACAACACCGCCTCCGGGCATGCAACACCGCCTCCGGGCATACAACACCGCCTCCGGGCATACTACACCGCCTCCGGGCATACCACACCGCCTCCGGGCATACAACACCGCCTCCGGGCATACTACACCGCCTCCGGGCATACCACACCGCCTCCGGGCATACAACACCGCCTCCGGGCATACTACACCGCCTCCGGGCATACCACACCGCCTCCGGGCATACAACACCGCCTCCGGGCATACTACACCGCCTCCGGGCATACCACACCGTCTCACGTCATCATCAGCAACATCATCAGCAACATCATCAGACACATCATCAGCAACATCACCAGCAACATCATCATCAACATCATCAGCAACATCATCAGCAACATCATCAGCAACATCATCATCATCATCATCGTCATCATCATCATCATCATCATCATCATCATCATCATCATCATCATCATCATCATCATCATCATCATCATCATCATCATCATCATCATCATCATCATCATCATTATCATCATCATGCCCGGAGGCGGTGTTGTACCGCCTCCGGGCTTACCACACCGCCTCCGGGCATACAACACCGCCTCCGGGCATACTACACCGCCTCCGGGCATACCACACCGCCTCCGGGCATACAACACCGCCTCCGGGCATACTACACCGCCTCCGGGCATACCACACCGCCTCCGGGCATACAACACCGCCTCCGGGCATACTACACATCATCATCATCATCATCATCATCATCACCATCATCATCATCATCATCATCATCATCATCATCATCATCATCATCATCATCATCATCATCATAATCATCATCATCATCATCATTATCATCATCATGCCCGGAGGCGGTGTTGTACCACCGCCTCCGGGCATACCACACCGCCTCCGGGCATACAACACCGCCTCCGGGCATACTACACCGCCTCCGGGCATACCACACCGCCTCCGGGCATACAACACCGCCTCCGGGCATACTACACCGCCTCCGGGCATACCACACCGCCTCCGGGCATACAACACCGCCTCCGGGCATACTACACTGCCTCCGGGCATACCACACCGCCTCCGGGCATACAACACCGCCTCCGGGCATACAACACCGCCTCCGGGCATACCACACCGCCTCCGGGCATACAACACCGCCTCCGGGCATACAACACCGCCTCCGGGCATACCACACCGTCTCACGTCATCATCAGCAACATCATCAGCAACATCATCAGCAACATCATCAGCAACATCACCAGCAACATCATCAGCAACATCATCAGCAACATCATCAGCAACATCATCAGCAACATCATCATCAACATCATCATCAACATCATCATCAACATCAACATCATCATCAACATCATCATCAACATCATCATCAACATCATCATCAACATCATCATCAACATCATCATCAACATCATCATCAACATCATCATCAACATCATCATCAACATCATCATCAACATCATCAGCAACATCATCACCAACATCATCATCAACATCATCAGCAACATCATCAACAACATCATCATCAGGAACATCATCATCAGCAACATCATCATCAGCAACATCATCATCATCATCATCATCATCATCATCATCATCATCATCATCATCATCATCATCATCATCATCATCATCATCATCATCATCATCATCATATATCATCATCATGCCCGGAGGCGGTGTTGTACCGCCTCCGGGCTTACCACACCGCCTCCGGGCATACAACACCGCCTCCGGGCATACTACACCGCCTCCGGGCATACCACACCGCCTCCGGGCATACAACACCGCCTCCGGGCATACTACACCGCCTCCGGGCATACCACACCGCCTCCGGGCATACAACACCGCCTCCGGGCATACTACACCGCCTCCGGGCATACCACACCGCCTCCGGGCATACAACACCGCCTCCGGGCATACTACACCGCCTCCGGGCATACCACACCGCCTCCGGGCATACAACACCGTCTCCGGGCATACTACACCGCCTCCGGGCATACCACACCGCCTCCGGGCATACAACACCGCCTCCGGGCATGCAACACCGCCTCCGGGCATACCACACCGCCTCCGGGCATACAACACCGCCTCCGGGCATACAACACCGCTTCCGGGCATACCACACCGTCTCACGTCATCATCAGCAACATCATCAGCAACATCATCAGCAACATCATCAGCAACATCACCAGCAACATCATCATCAACATCATCAGCAACATCATCAGCAACATCATCAGGAACATCATCATCAACATCATCATCAACAGCAACATCATCATCAGCAACATCATCATCATCATCATCATCATCATCATCATCATCATCATCATCATCATCATCATCATCATCATCATCATCATCATCATCATCATCATCATCATCATCATGCCCGGAGGCGGTGTTGTACCGCCTCCGGGCATACCACACCGCCTCCGGGCATACAACACCGCCTCCGAGCATACTACACCGCCTCCGGGCATACCACACCGCCTCCGGGCATACAACACCGCCTCCGGGCATAACCGCCTCCGGGCATACCACACCGCCTCCGGGCATACAACACCGCCTCCGGGCATACTACACCGCCTCCGGGCATACCACACCGCCTCCGGGCATACAACACCGCCTCCGGGCATACTACACCGCCTCCGGGCATACCACACCGCCTCCGGGCATACAACACCGCCTCCGGGCATACTACACCGCCTCCGGGCATACCACACCGTCTCACGTCATCATCAGCAACATCATCAGCAACATCATCATCAACATCATCAGCAACATCACCAGCAACATCATCATCAACATCATCAGCAACATCATCAGCAACATCATCAGCAACATCATCATCAACATCATCATCAACAGCAACATCACCATCAGCAACATCATCATCAGCAACATCATCATCATCATCATCATCATCATCATCATCATCATCATCATCATCATCATCATCATCATCATCATCATCATCATCATCATCATCATCATCATCATCATCATCATCATCATCATCATCATCATCATCATCATCATCATCATCATCATCATCACCATCATCATCATCATCATCATCATCATCATCATCATCATCATTATCATCATCATGCCCGGAGGCGGTGTTGTACCGCCTCCGGGCTTACCACACCGCCTCCGGGCATACAACACCGCCTCCGGGCATACTACACCGCCTCCGGGCATGCCACACTGCCTCCGGGCATACAACACCGCCTCCGGGCATACTACACCGCCTCCGGGCATACCACACCGCCTCCGGGCATACAACACCGCCTCCGGGCATACTACACCGCCTCCGGGCATACCACACCGCCTCCGGGCATACAACACCGCCTCCGGGCATACTACACCGCCTCCGGGCATACCACACCGCCTCCGGGCATACAACACCGTCTCCGGGCATACTACACCGCCTTTGGGCATACCACACCGCCTCCGGGCATACAACACCGCCTCCGGGCATGCAACACCGCCTCCGGGCATACCACACCGCCTCCGGGCATACAACACCGCCTCCGGGCATACAAAACCGCCTCCGGGCATACCACACCGTCTCACGTCATCATCAGCAACATCTTCAGCAACATCATCAGCAACATCATCAGCAACATCACCAGCAACATCATCATCAACATCATCAGCAACATCATCAGCAACATCATCAGGAACATCATCATCAACATCATCATCAACAGCAACATCATCATCAGCAACATCATCATCATCATCATCATCATCATCATCATCATCATCATCATCATCATCATCATCATCATCATCATCATCATCATCATCATCATACCACACCGCCTCCGGGCATACAACACCGCCTCCGGGCATACAACACCGCCTCCGGGCATACCACACCGTCTCACGTCATCATCAGCAACATCATCAGCAACATCATCAGCAACGTCATCAGCAACATCATCAGCAACATCACCAGCAACATCATCATCAACATAATCAGCAACATCATCAGCAACATCATCAGCAACATCATCAGCAACATCATCAGCAACATCATCATCAACATCATCATCAACATCATCATCAACATCATCATCAACATCAACATCATCATCAACATCATCATCAACATCATCATCAACATCATCATCAACATCATCATCAACATCATCATCAACATCATCATCAACATCATCATCAACATCATCATCAACATCATCAGCAACATCATCAGCAACATCATCATCAATATCATCAGCAACATCATCAACAACATCATCATCAGCAACATCATCATCAGCAACATCATCATCAGCAACATCATCATCAACATCATCATCAACATCATCATCAACATCATCATCAACATCATCATCAACATCATCAGCAACATCATCATCAACATCATCATCAACATCATCAGCAACATCATCAGCAACATCATCATCAACATCATCAGCAACATCATCAACAACATCATCATCAGCAACATCATCATCAGCAACATCATCATCAGCAACATCATCATCATCATCATCATCATCATCATCATCATCATCATCATCATCATCATCATCATCATCATCATCATCATCATCATCATCATCATCATCATCATAATCATCATCATCATCATCATCATTATCATCATCATGCCCGGAGGCGGTGT
>JAXIVJ010000390.1:60000-65000 GCA_036785665.1 Chirona hameri
ATCAACATCATCAGCAACATCATCAGCAACATCATCATCAATATCATCAGCAACATCATTAACAACATCATCATCAGCAACATCATCATCAGCAACATCATCATCAGCAACATCATCATCAACATCATCATCAACATCATCATCAACATCATCATCAACATCATCATCAACATCATCAGCAACATCATCATCAACATCATCAGCAACATCATCAGCAACATCATCAGCAACATCATCATCAACATCATCAGCAACATCATCAACAACATCATCATCAGCAACATCATCATCAGCAACATCATCATCAGCAACATCATCATCATCATCATCATCATCATCATCATCATCATCATCATCATCATCATCATCATCATCATCATCATCATCATCATCATCATAATCATCATCATCATCATCATCATTATCATCATCATGCCCGGAGGCGGTGTTGTACCGCCTCCGGGCATACCACACCACCTCCGGGCATACAACACCGCCTCCGGGCATACTACACCGCCTCCGGGCATACCACACCGCCTCCGGGCATACAACACCGCCTCCGGGCATACTACACCGCCTCCGGGCATACCACACCGCCTCCGGGCATATAACACCGCCTCCGGGCATACTACACCGCCTCCGGGCATACCACACCGCCTCCGGGCATACAACACCGCCTCCGGGCATACAACACCGCCTCCGGGCATACCACACCGCCTCCGGGCATACAACACCGCCTCCGGGCATGCAACACCGCCTCCGGGCATACCACACCGCCTCCGGGCATACAACACCGCCTCCGGGCATACAACACCGCCTCCGGGCATACCACACCGTCTCACGTCATCATCAGCAACATCATCAGCAACATCATCAGCAACATCATCAGCAACATCACCAGCAACATCATCATCAACATCATCAGCAACATCATCAGCAACATCATCAGGAACATCAACATCATCATCATCATCATCATCATCATCATCATCATCATCATCATCATCATCATCATCATCATCATCATCATGCCCGGAGGCGGTGTTGTACCGCCTCCGGGCATACCACACCGCCTCCGGGCATACAACACCGCCTCCGAGCATACTACACCGCCTCCGGGCATACCACACCGCCTCCGGGCCTACAACACCGCCTCCGGGCATACTACACCGCCTCCGGGCATACCACACCGCCTCCGGGCATACAACACCGCCTCCGGGCATACTACACCGCCTCCGGGCATACCACACCGCCTCCGGGCATACAACACCGCCTCCGGGCATACTACACCGCCTCCGGGCATACCACACCGTCTCACGTCATCATCAGCAACATCATCAGCAACATCATCAGCAACATCATCAGCAACATCACCAGCAACATCATCATCAAAACCATCAGCAACATCATCAGCAACATCATCAGCAACATCATCATCAACATCATCATCAACAGCAACATCACCATCATCATCATCATCATCATCATCATCATCATCATCATCATCATCATCATCATCATCATCATCATCATCATCATCATCATCATCATCATCATCATCATCATCATCATCATCATCATCATCATCATCATCATCATCATCATCATGCCCGGAGGCGGTGTTGTACCGCCTCCGGGCATACCACACCGCCTCCGGGCATACAACACCGCCTCCGGGCATACTACACCGCCTCCGAGCATACCACACCGCCTCCGGGCATACAACACCGCCTCCGGGCATACCACACCGTCTCACGTCATCATCAGCAACATCATCAGCAACAGCATCAGCAACATCATCAGCAACATCACCAGCAACATCATCAGCAACATCATCAGCAACATCATCAGCAACATCACCAGCAACATCATCATCAACATCATCATCAACATCATCATCAACATCATCATCAACATCATCATCAACATCATCATCAACATCATCATCAACATCATCATCAACATCATCAGCAACATCATCAGCAACATCATCATCAATATCATCAGCAACATCATTAACAACATCATCATCAGCAACATCATCATCAGCAACATCATCATCAGCAACATCATCATCAACATCATCATCAACATCATCATCAACATCATCATCAACATCATCATCAACATCATCAGCAACATCATCATCAACATCATCAGCAACATCATCAGCAACATCATCAGCAACATCATCATCAACATCATCAGCAACATCATCAACAACATCATCATCAGCAACATCATCATCAGCAACATCATCATCAGCAACATCATCATCATCATCATCATCATCATCATCATCATCATCATCATCATCATCATCATCATCATCATCATCATCATCATCATCATAATCATCATCATCATCATCATCATTATCATCATCATGCCCGGAGGCGGTGTTGTACCGCCTCCGGGCATACCACACCACCTCCGGGCATACAACACCGCCTCCGGGCATACTACACCGCCTCCGGGCATACCACACCGCCTCCGGGCATACAACACCGCCTCCGGGCATACTACACCGCCTCCGGGCATACCACACCGCCTCCGGGCATATAACACCGCCTCCGGGCATACTACACCGCCTCCGGGCATACCACACCGCCTCCGGGCATACAACACCGCCTCCGGGCATACAACACCGCCTCCGGGCATACCACACCGCCTCCGGGCATACAACACCGCCTCCGGGCATACAACACCGCCTCCGGGCATACCACACCGTCTCACGTCATCATCAGCAACATCATCAGCAACATCATCAGCAACATCATCAGCAACATCACCAGCAACATCATCAGCAACATCATCAGCAACATCATCAGCAACATCATCAGCAACATCATCATCAACATCATCATCAACATCATCATCAACATCAACACCATCATCAACATCATCATCAACATCATCATCAACATCATCATCAACATCATCATCAACATCATCATCAACATCATCATCAACATCATCATCAACATCATCATCAACATCATCATCATCATTATCATCATCATGCCCGGAGGCGGTGTTGTACCGCCTCCGGGCTTACCACACCGCCTCCGGGCATACAACACCGCCTCCGGGCATACTACACCGCCTCCGGGCATACCACACCGCCTCCGGGCATACAACACCGCCTCCGGGCATACTACACCGCCTCCGGGCATACCACACCGCCTCCGGGCATACAACACCGCCTCCGGGCTTACTACACCGCCTCCGGGCATACCACACCGCCTCCGGGCATACAACACCGCCTCCGGGCATACTACACCGCCTCCGGGCATACCACACCGCCTCCGGGCATACAACACCGTCTCCGGGCATACTACACCGCCTTCGGGCATACCACACCGCCTCCGGGCATACAACACCGCCTCCGGGCATGCAACACCGCCTCCGGGCATACAACACCGCCTCCGGGCATACTACACCGCCTCCGGGCATACCACACCGCCTCCGGGCATACAACACCGCCTCCGGGCATACTACACCGCCTCCGGGCATACCACACCGCCTCCGGGCATACAACACCGCCTCCGGGCATACTACACCGCCTCCGGGCATACCACACCGCCTCCGGGCATACAACACCGCCTCCGGGCATACTACACCGCCTCCGGGCATACCACACCGTCTCACGTCATCATCAGCAACATCATCAGCAACATCATCAGACACATCATCAGCAACATCACCAGCAACATCATCATCAACATCATCAGCAACATCATCAGCAACATCATCAGCAACATCATCATCATCATCATCATCGTCATCATCATCATCATCATCATCATCATCATCATCATCATCATCATCATCATCATCATCATCATCATCATCATCATCATCATCATCATCATCATCATCATCATTATCATCATCATGCCCGGAGGCGGTGTTGTACCGCCTCCGGGCTTACCACACCGCCTCCGGGCATACAACACCGCCTCCGGGCATACTACACCGCCTCCGGGCATACCACACCGCCTCCGGGCATACAACACCGCCTCCGGGCATACTACACCGCCTCCGGGCATACCACACCGCCTCCGGGCATACAACACCGCCTCCGGGCATACTACACATCATCATCATCATCATCATCATCACCATCATCATCATCATCATCATCATCATCATCATCATCATCATCATCATCATCATCATCATAATCATCATCATCATCATCATCATTATCATCATCATGCCCGGAGGCGGTGTTGTACCGCCTCCGGGCATACCACACCGCCTCCGGGCATACAACACCGCCTCCGGGCATACTACACCGCCTCCGGGCATACCACACCGCCTCCGGGCATACAACACCGCCTCCGGGCATACTAAACCGCCTCCGGGCATACCACACCGCCTCCGGGCATACAACACCGCCTCCGGGCATACTACACTGCCTCCGGGCATACCACACCGCCTCCGGGCATACAACACCGCCTCCGGGCATACAACACCGCCTCCGGGCATACCACACCGCCTCCGGGCATACAACACCGCCTCCGGGCATACAACACCGCCTCCGGGCATACCACACCGTCTCACGTCATCATCAGCAACATCATCAGCAACATCATCAGCAACATCATCAGCAACATCACCAGCAACATCATCAGCAACATCATCAGCAACATCATCAGCAACATCATCAGCAACATCATCATCAACATCATCATCAACATCATCATCAACATCAACATCATCATCAACATCATCATCAACATCATCATCAACATCATCATCAACATCATCATCAACATCATCATCAACATCATCATCAACATCATCATCAACATCATCATCAACATCATCATCAACATCATCAGCAACATCATCACCAACATCATCATCAACATCATCAGCAACATCATCAACAACATCATCATCAGGAACATCATCATCAGCAACATCATCATCAGCAACATCATCATCATCATCATCATCATCATCATCATCATCATCATCATCATCATCAT
>JAXIVJ010000390.1:85000-90000 GCA_036785665.1 Chirona hameri
ATCAACATCATCATCAACATCATCATCAACATCATCATCAACATCATCATCAACATCATCATCAACATCATCAGCAACATCATCACCAACATCATCATCAACATCATCAGCAACATCATCAACAACATCATCATCAGGAACATCATCATCAGCAATATCATCATCAGCAACATCATCATCATCATCATCATCATCATCATCATCATCATCATCATCATCATCATCATCATCATCATCATCATCATCATCGTCATCATCATCATCATCATCATCATCATCATCATCATCATCATCATCATCATCATCATCATCATCATCATCATCATCATCATCATCATCATCATCATCATCATCATTATCATCATCATGCCCGGAGGCGGTGTTGTACCGCCTCCGGGCTTACCACACCGCCTCCGGGCATACAACACCGCCTCCGGGCATACTACACCGCCTCCGGGCATACCACACCGCCTCCGGGCATACAACACCGCCTCCGGGCATACTACACCGCCTCCGGGCATACCACACCGCCTCCGGGCATACAACACCGCCTCCGGGCATACTACACCGCCTCCGGGCATACCACACCGCCTCCGGGCATACAACACCGCCTCCGGGCATCCTACACCGCCTCCGGGCATACCACACCGCCTCCGGGCATACAACACCGTCTCCGGGCATACTACACCGCCTCCGGGCATACCACACCGCCTCCGGGCATACAACACCGCCTCCGGGCATGCAACACCGCCTCCGGGCATACCACACCGCCTCCGGGCATACAACACCGCCTCCGGGCATACAACACCGCCTCCGGGCATACCACACCGTCTCACGTCATCATCAGCAACATCATCAGCAACATCATCAGCAACATCATCAGCAACATCACCAGCAACATCATCATCAACATCATCAGCAACATCATCAGCAACATCATCAGGAACATCATCATCAACATCATCATCAACAGCAACATCATCATCAGCAACATCATCATCATCATCATCATCATCATCATCATCATCATCATCATCATCATCATCATCATCATCATCATCATCATCATCATCATCATCATCATCATCATCATCATCATCATGCCCGGAGGCGGTGTTGTACCTCCTCCGGGCATACCACACCGCCTCCGGGCATACAACACCGCCTCCGGGCATACAACACCGCCTCCGGGCATACCACACCGTCTCACGTCATCATCAGCAACATCATCAGCAACATCATCAGCAACATCATCAGCAACATCATCAGCAACATCACCAGCAACATCATCATCAACATAATCAGCAACATCATCAGCAACATCATCAGCAACATCATCAGCAACATCATCAGCAACATCATCATCAACATCATCATCAACATCATCATCAACATCATCATCAACATCAACATCATCATCAACATCATCATCAACATCATCATCAACATCATCATCAACATCATCATCAACATCATCATCAACATCATCATCATCAACATCATCATCAACATCATCAGCAACATCATCAGCAACATCATCATCAATATCATCAGCAACATCATCAACAACATCATCATCAGCAACATCATCATCAGCAACATCATCATCAGCAACATCATCATCAACATCATCATCAACATCATCATCAACATCATCATCAACATCATCATCAACATCATCAGCAACATCATCATCAACATCATCATCAACATCATCAGCAACATCATCAGCAACATCATCATCAACATCATCAGCAACATCATCAACAACATCATCATCAGCAACATCATTATCAGCAACATCATCATCAGCAACATCATCATCATCATCATCATCGTCATCATCATCATCATCATCATCATCATCATCATCATCATCATCATCATCATCATCATCATCATCATCATCATCATCATCATAATCATCATCATCATCATCATCATTATCATCATCATGCCCGGAGGCGGTGTTGTACCGCCTCCGGGCATACCACACCGCCTCCGGGCATACAACACCGCCTCCGGGCATACTACACCGCCTCCGGGCATACCACACCGCCTCCGGGCATACAACACCGCCTCCGGGCATACTACACCGCCTCCGGGCATACCACACCGCCTCCGGGCATACAACACCGCCTCCGGGCATACTACACTGCCTCCGGGCATACCACACCGCCTCCGGGCATACAACACCGCCTCCGGGCATACAACACCGCCTCCGGGCATACCACACCGCCTCCGGGCATACAACACCGCCTCCGGGCATACAACACCGCCTCCGGGCATACCACACCGTCTCACGTCATCATCAGCAACATCTTCAGCAACATCATCAGCAACATCATCAGCAACATCACCAGCAACATCATCAGCAACATCATCAGCAACATCATCAGCAACATCATCAGCAATATCATCATCAACATCATCATCAACATCATCATCAACATCAACATCATCATCAACATCATCATCAACATCATCATAAACATCATCATCAACATCATCATCAACATCATCATCAACATCATCATCAACATCATCATCAACATCATCATCAACATCATCATCAACATCATCAGCAACATCATCACCAACATCATCATCAACATCATCAGCAACATCATCAACAACATCATCATCAGGAACATCATTATCAGCAATATCATCATCAGCAACATCATCATCATCATCATCATCATCATCATCATCATCGTCATCATCATCATCATCATCATCATCATCATCATCATCATCATCATCATCATCATCATCATCATCATCATCATCATCATCATCATCATCATCATCATCATCATCATCATTATCATCATCATGCCCGGAGGCGGTGTTGTACCGCCTCCGGGCTTACCACACCGCCTCCGGGCATACAACACCGCCTCCGGGCATACTACACCGCCTCCGGGCATACCACACCGCCTCCGGGCATACAACACCGCCTCCGGGCATACTACACCGCCTCCGGGCATACCACACCGCCTCCGGGCATACAACACCGCCTCCGGGCATACTACACCGCCTCCGGGCATACCACACCGCCTCCGGGCATACAACACCGCCTCCGGGCATCCTACACCGCCTCCGGGCATACAACACCGCCTCCGGGCATACAACACCGCCTCCGGGCATACCACACCGTCTCACGTCATCATCAGCAACATCATCAGCAACATCATCAGCAACATCATCAGCAACATCACCAGCAACATCATCATCAACATCATCAGCAACATCATCAGCAACATCATCAGGAACATCATCATCAACATCATCATCAACAGCAACATCATCATCAGCAACATCATCATCATCATCATCATCATCATCATCATCATCATCATCATCATCATCATCATCATCATCATCATCATCATCATCATCATCATCATCATCATCATCATCATCATCATGCCCGGAGGCGGTGTTGTACCGCCTCCGGGCATACCACACCGCCTCCGGGCATACAACACCGCCTCCGAGCATACTACACCGCCTCCGGGCATACCACACCGCCTCCGGGCATACAACACCGCCTCCGGGCATACTACACCGCCTCCGGGCATACCACACCGCCTCCGGGCATACAACACCGCCTCCGGGCATACTACACCGCCTCCGGGCATACCACACCGCCTCCGGGCATACAACACCGCCTCCGGGCATACTACACCGTCTCCGGGCATACCACACCGTCTCACGTCATCATCAGCAACATCATCAGCAACATCATCAGCAACATCATCATCAATATCATCAGCAACATCATCAACAATATCATCATCAGCAACATCATCATCAGCAACATCATCATCAGCAACATCATCATCAACATCATCATCAACATCATCATCAACATCATCATCAACATCATCATCAACATCATCAGCAACATCATCATCAACATCATCAGCAACATCATCATCAACATCATCAGCAACATCATCAGCAACATCATCATCAACAGCAACATCAACATCAGCAACATCATCATCATCATCATCATCATCATCATCATCATCATCATCATCATCATCATCATCATCATCATCATCATCATCATCATCATCATCATCATCATCATCATCATCATCATCATCATCATGCCCGGAGGCGGTGTTGTACCGCCTCCGGGCATACCACACCGCCTCGGGGCATACAACACCGCCTCCGGGCATACTACACCGCCTCCGGGCATACCACACCGCCTCCGGGCATACAACACCGCCTCCGGGCATACTAAACCGCCTCCGGGCATACCACACCGCCTCCGGGCATACAACACCGCCTCCGGGCATACTACACCGCCTCCGGGCATACCACACCGCCTCCGGGCATACAACACCGCCTCCGGGCATACTACACCGCCTCCGGGCATACCACACCGTCTCACGTCATCATCAGCAACATCATCAGCAACATCATCAGCAACATCATCAGCAACATCACCAGCAACATCATCATCAACATCGTCAGCAACATCATCAGCAACATCATCAGCAACATCATCATCAACATCATCATCAACAGCAACATCACCATCATCATCATCATCATCATCATCATCATCATCATCATCATCATCATCATCATCATCATCATCATCATCATCATCATCATCATCATCATCATCATCATCATCATCATCATCATCATCATCATCATCATCATCATCATCATCATCATCATCATCATCATCATCATCATCATCATCATCATCATCATCATCATCATCATCATCATCATCATCATCATGCCCGGAGGCGGTGTTGTACCGCCTCCGGGCATACCACACCGCCTCCGGGCATACAACACCGCCTCCGGGCATACTACACCGCCTCCGAGCATACCACACCGCCTCCGGGCATACAACACCGCCTCCGGGCATACCACACCGTCTCACGTCATCATCAGCAACATCATCAGCAACATCATCAGCAACATCATCAGCAACATCACCAGCAACATCATCAGCAACA
>JAXIVJ010000390.1:95000-97500 GCA_036785665.1 Chirona hameri
TACTACACCGCCTCCGGGCATACCACACCGCCTCCGGGCATACAACACCGCCTCCGGGCATGCAACACCGCCTCCGGGCATACCACACCGCCTCCGGGCATACAACACCGCCTCCGGGCATACAACACCGCTTCCGGGCATACCACACCGTCTCACGTCATCATCAGCAACATCATCAGCAACATCATCAGCAACATCATCAGCAACATCACCAGCAACATCATCATCAACATCATCAGCAACATCATCAGCAACATCATCAGGAACATCATCATCAACATCATCATCAACAGCAACATCATCATCAGCAACATCATCATCATCATCATCATCATCATCATCATCATCATCATCATCATCATCATCATCATCATCATCATCATCATCATCATCATCATCATCATCATCATCATCATCATCATCATCATCATGCCCGGAGGCGGTGTTGTACCGCCCCCGGGCATACCACACCGCCTCCGGGCATACAACACCGCCTCCGAGCATACTACACCGCCTCCGGGCATACCACACCGCCTCCGGGCATACAACACCGCCTCCGGGCATACTACACCGCCTCCGGGCATACCACACCGCCTCCGGGCATACAACACCGCCTCCGGGCATACTACACCGCCTCCGGGCATACCACACCGCCTCCGGGCATACAACACCGCCTCCGGGCATACTACACCGCCTCCGGGCATACCACACCGCCTCCGGGCATACAACACCGCCTCCGGGCATACTACACCGCCTCCGGGCATACCACACCGTCTCACGTCATCATCAGCAACATCATCAGCAACATCATCATCAACATCATCAGCAACATCACCAGCAACATCATCATCAACATCATCAGCAACATCATCAGCAACATCATCAGCAACATCATCATCAACATCATCATCAACAGCAACATCACCATCAGCAACATCATCATCAGCAACATCATCATCATCATCATCATCATCATCATCATCATCATCATCATCATCATCATCATCATCATCATCATCATCATCATCATCATCATCATCATCATCATCATCATCATCATCATCATCATCATCATCATCATCATCATCATCATCATCATCATCACCATCATCATCATCATCATCATCATCATCATCATCATCATCATTATCATCATCATGCCCGGAGGCGGTGTTGTACCGCCTCCGGGCTTACCACACCGCCTCCGGGCATACAACACCGCCTCCGGGCATACTACACCGCCTCCGGGCATACCACACCGCCTCCGGGCATACAACACCGCCTCCGGGCATACTACACCGCCTCCGGGCATACCACACCGCCTCCGGGCATACAACACCGCCTCCGGGCATACTACACCGCCTCCGGGCATACCACACCGCCTCCGGACATACAACACCGCCTCCGGGCATACTACACCGCCTCCGGGCATACCACACCGCCTCCGGGCATACAACACCGTCTCCGGGCATACTACACCGCATTTGGGCATACCACACCGCCTCCGGGCATACAACACCGCCTCCGGGCATGCAACACCGCCTCCGGGCATACCACACCGCCTCCGGGCATACAACACCGCCTCCGGGCATACAAAACCGCCTCCGGGCATACCACACCGTCTCACGTCATCATCAGCAACATCTTCAGCAACATCATCAGCAACATCATCAGCAACATCACCAGCAACATCATCATCAACATCATCAGCAACATCATCAGCAACATCATCAGGAACATCATCATCAACATCATCATCAACAGCAACATCATCATCAGCAACATCATCATCATCATCATCATCATCATCATCATCATCATCATCATCATCATCATCATCATCATCATCATCATCATCATCATCATCATCATCATCATCATCATCATCATCATCATCATCATCATCATCATCATCATCATCATCATCATCATCATCATCATCATCATCATCATCATCATCATCATCATCATCATCATCATCATCATCATCATCATCATCATCATCATCATCATCATCATCATCATCATCATGCCCGGAGGCGGTGTTGTACCGCCTCCGGGCATACCACACCGCCTCCGGGCATACAACACCGCCTCCGGGCATACTACACCGCCTCCGAGCATACCACACCGCCTCCGGGCATACAACACCGCCTCCGGGCATACCACACCGTCTCACGTCATCATCAGCAACATCATCAGCAACATCATCAGCAACATCATCAGCAACATCACCAGCAACATCATCAGCAACATCATCAGCAACATCATCAGCAACATCACCAGCAACATCATCATCAACAACATCATCAACAACATCATCAACATCATCATCAACATCATCATCAACATCATCATCAACATCATCATCAACATCATCATCAACATCATCATCAACATCATCAGCAACATCATCAGCAACATCATCATCAATATCATCAGCAACATCATCAACAACATCATCATCAGCAACATCATCATCAGCAACATCATCATCAGC
>JAXIVJ010000390.1:125000-127500 GCA_036785665.1 Chirona hameri
ATCATCATCATCATCATCATCATCATCATCATCATCATCATCATCATCATCATCATCATCATCATCATCATCATCATCGTCATCAACATCATCATCAACATCATCATCAACATCATCAGCAACATCATCATCAACATCATCAGCAACATCATCAGCAACATCATCAGCAACATCATCATCAACATCATCAGCAACATCATCAACAACATCATCATCAGCAACATCATCATCAGCAACATCATCATCATCATCATCATCATCATCATGATCATCATCATCATCATCATCATCATCATCATCATCATCATCATCATCATCATCATCATCATCATCATCATCATGATCATCATGATCATCATCATCATCATCATCAGCATCATCATCATCATCATCATCATCATCATCATCATCATCATCATCATCATCAGCAACATCATCAGCAACATCATCAGCAACATCATCATCAACATCATCATCAACAGCAACATCATCATCAGCAACATCATCATCAGCAACATCATGATCATCATCATCATCATCATCATGATCATCATCATCATCATCATCATCATCATCATCATCATCATCATCATCATCATCATCATCATGATCATCATGATCATCATCATCATCATCATCATCATCATCATCATCATCATCATCATCATCATCATCATCATCATCATCATCAGCAACATCATCAGCAACATCATCAGCAACATCATCAGCAACATCACCAGCAACATCATCATCAACATAATCAGCAACATCATCAGCAACATCATCAGCAACATCATCATCAACATCATCATCAACATCATCATCAACATCATCAGCAACATCATCATCAACATCATCATCAACATCATCAGCAACATCATCAGCAACATCATCATCAACATCATCAGCAACATCATCAACAACATCATCATCAGCAACATCATCATCAGCAACATCATCATCAGCAACATCATCATCATCATCATCATCATCATCATCATCATCATCATCATCATCATCATCATCATCATCATCATCATCATCATCATCATCATAATCATCATCATCATCATCATCATTATCATCATCATGCCCGGAGGCGGTGTTGTACCGCCTCCGGGCATACCACACCGCCTCCGGGCATACAACACCGCCTCCGGGCATACTACACCGCCTCCGGGCATACCACACCGCCTCCGGGCATACAACACCGCCTCCGGGCATACTAAACCGCCTCCGGGCATACCACACCGCCTCCGGGCATACAACACCGCCTCCGGGCATACTACACCGCCTCCGGGCATACCACACCGCCTCCGGGCATACAACACCGCCTCCGGGCATACAACACCGCCTCCGGGCATACCACACCGCCTCCGGGCATACCACACCGTCTCACGTCATCATCAGCAACATCATCAGCAACATCATCAGCAACATCATCAGCAACATCACCAGCAACATCATCAGCAACATCATCAGCAACATCATCAGCAACATCATCAGCAACATCATCATCAACATCATCATCAACATCATCATCAACATCAACATCATCATCAACATCATCATCAACATCATCATCAACATCATCATCAACATCATCATCAACATCATCATCAACATCATCATCAACATCATCATCAACATCATCATCAACATCATCATCAACATCATCAGCAACATCATCACCAACATCATCATCAACATCATCAGCAACATCATCAACAACATCATCATCAGGAACATCATCATCAGCAACATCATCATCAGCAACATCATCATCATCATCATCATCATCATCATCATCATCATCATCATCATCATCATCATCATCATCATCATCATCATCATCATCATCGTCATCATCATCATCATCATCATCATCATCATCATCATCATCATCATCATCATCATCATCATCATCATCATCATCATCATCGTCATCATCATCATCATCATCATCATTATCATCATCATGCCCGGAGGCGGTGTTGTACCGCCTCCGGGCTTACCACACCGCCTCCGGGCATACAACACCGCCTCCGGGCATACTACACCGCCTCCGGGCATACCACACCGCCTCCGGGCATACAACACCGCCTCCGGGCATACTACACCGCCTCCGGGCATACCACACCGCCTCCGGGCATACAACACCGCCTCCGGGCATACTACACCGCCTCCGGGCATACCACACCGCCTCCGGGCATACAACACCGCCTCCGGGCATACTACACCGCCTCCGGGCATACCACACCGCCTCCGGGCATACAACACCGTCTCCGGGCATACTACACCGCCTCCGGGCATACCACACCGCCTCCGGGCATACAACACCGCCTCCGGGCATGCAACACCGCCTCCGGGCATACCACACCGCCTCCGGGCATACAACACCGCCTCCGGGCATACAACACCGCTTCCGGGCATACCACACCGTCTCACGTCATCATCAGCAACATCATCAGCAACATCATCAGCAACATCATCAGCAACA
>JAXIVJ010000390.1:190000-195000 GCA_036785665.1 Chirona hameri
ATCATGCCCGGAGGCGGTGTTGTACCGCCTCCGGGCATACCACACCGCCTCCGGGCATACAACACCGCCTCCGAGCATACTACACCGCCTCCGGGCATACCACACCGCCTCCGGGCATACAACACCGCCTCCGGGCATACTACACCGCCTCCGGGCATACCACACCGCCTCCGGGCATACAACACCGCCTCCGGGCATACTACACCGCCTCCGGGCATACCACACCGCCTCCGGGCATACAACACCGCCTCCGGGCATACTACACCGCCTCCGGGCATACCACACCGCCTCCGGGCATACAACACCGCCTCCGGGCATACTACACCGCCTCCGGGCATACCACACCGTCTCACGTCATCATCAGCAACATCATCAGCAACATCATCATCAACATCATCAGCAACATCACCAGCAACATCATCATCAACATCATCAGCAACATCATCAGCAACATCATCAGCAACATCATCATCAACATCATCAACAGCAACATCACCATCAGCAACATCATCATCAGCAACATCATCATCATCATCATCATCATCATCATCATCATCATCATCATCATCATCATCATCATCATCATCATCATCATCATCATCATCATCATCATCATCATCATCATCATCATCATCATCATCATCATCATCATCATCATCATCATCATCATCATCATCATCATCATCATCATCATCACCATCATCATCATCATCATCATCATCATCATCATCATCATCATTATCATCATCATGCCCGGAGGCGGTGTTGTACCGCCTCCGGGCTTACCACACCGCCTCCGGGCATACAACACCGCCTCCGGGCCTACTACACCGCCTCCGGGCATACCACACCGCCTCCGGGCATACAACACCGCCTCCGGGCATACTACACCGCCTCCGGGCATACCACACCGCCTCCGGGCATACAACACCGCCTCCGGGCATACTACACCGCCTCCGGGCATACCACACCGCCTCCGGGCATACAACACCGCCTCCGGGCATACTACACCGCCTCCGGGCATACCACACCGCCTCCGGGCATACAACACCGTCTCCGGGCATACTACACCGCCTTGGGCATACCACACCGCCTCCGGGCATACAACACCGCCTCCGGGCATGCAACACCGCCTCCGGGCATACCACACCGCCTCCGGGCATACAACACCGCCTCCGGGCATACAAAACCGCCTCCGGGCATACCACACCGTCTCACGTCATCATCAGCAACATCTTCAGCAAAATCATCAGCAACATCATCAGCAACATCACCAGCAACATCATCATCAACATCATCAGCAACATCATCAGCAACATCATCAGGAACATCATCATCAACATCATCATCAACAGCAACATCATCATCAGCAACATCATCATCATCATCATCATCATCATCATCATCATCATCATCATCATCATCATCATCATCATCATCATCATCATCATCATCATCATCATCATCATCATCATCATCATCATCATCATCATCATCATCATCATCATCATCATCATCATCATCATCATTATCATCATAATCATCATCATCATCATCATCATCATCATCATCATCATCATCATCATCATCATGCCCGGAGGCGGTGTTGTACCGCCTCCGGGCATACCACACCGCCTCCGGGCATACAACACCGCCTCCGGGCATACTACACCGCCTCCGAGCATACCACACCGCCTCCGGGCATACAACACCGCCTCCGGGCATACCACACCGTCTCACGTCATCATCAGCAACATCATCAGCAACATCATCAGCAACATCATCAGCAACATCACCAGCAACATCATCAGCAACATCATCAGCAACATCAACAGCAACATCACCAGCAACATCATCATCAACATCATCATCAACATCATCATCAACATCATCATCAACATCATCATCAACATCATCATCAACATCATCATCAACATCATCATCAACATCATCAGCAACATCATCAGCAACATCATCATCAATATCATCAGCAACATCATCAACAACATCATCATCAGCAACATCATCATCAGCAACATCATCATCAGCAACATCATCATCAACATCATCATCAACATCATCAGCAACATCATCATCAACATCATCATCAACATCATCAGCAACATCATCATCAACATCATCAGCAACATCATCAGCAACATCATCAGCAACATCATCATCAACATCATCAGCAACTTCATCAACAACATCATCATCAGCAACATCATCATCAGCAACATCATCATCAGCAACATCATCATCATCATCATCATCATCATCATCATCATCATCATCATCATCATCATCATCATCATCATCATCATCATCATCATCATCATCATCATAATCATCATCATCATCATCATCATTATCATCATCATGCCCGGAGGCGGTGTTGTACCGCCTCCGGGCATACCACACCGCCTCCGGGCATACAACACCGCCTCCGGGCATACTACACCGCCTCCGGGCATACCACACCACCTCCGGGCATACAACACCGCCTCCGGGCATACTACACCGCCTCCGGGCATACCACACCGCCTCCGGGCATACAACACCGCCTCCGGGCATACTACACCGCCTCCGGGCATACCACACCGCCTCCGGGCATACAACACCGCCTCCGGGCATACAACACCGCCTCCGGGCATACCACACCGCCTCCGGGCATACAACACCGCCTCCGGGCATACAACACCGCCTCCGGGCATACCACACCGTCTCACGTCATCATCAGCAACATCATCAGCAACATAATCAGCAACATCATCAGCAACATCACCAGCAACATCATCAGCAACATCATCAGCAACATCATCAGCAACATCATCAGCAACATCATCAGCAACATCATCATCAACATCGTCATCAACATCAACATCATCATCAACATCATCATCAACATCATCATCAACATCATCATCAACATCATCATCAACATCATCATCAACATCATCATCAACATCATCATCAACATCATCATCAACATCATCATCAACATCATCAGCAACATCATCACCAACATCATCATCAACATCATCAGCAACATCATCAACAACATCATCATCAGGAACATCATCATCAGCAACATCATCATCAGCAACATCATCATCATCATCATCATCATCATCATCATCATCATCATCATCATCATCATCATCATCATCATCATCATCATCATCATCATCATCGTCATCAACATCATCATCAACATCATCATCAACATCATCAGCAACATCACCATCAACATCATCAGCAACATCATCAGCAACATCATCAGCAACATCATCATCAACATCATCAGCAACATCATCAACAACATCATCATCAGCAACATCATCATCAGCAACATCATCATCAGCAACATCATCATCATCATCATCATCATCATCATCATCATCATCATCATCATCATCATCATCATCATCATCATCATCATCATCATCATCATCATCATCATCATCATAATCATCATCATCATCATCATCATTATCATCATCATGCCCGGAGGCGGTGTTGTACCGCCTCCGGGCATACCACACCGCCTCCGGGCATACAACACCGCCTCCGGGCATACTACACCGCCTCCGGGCATACCACACCGCCTCCGGGCATACAACACCGCCTCCGGGCATACTACACCGCCTCCGGGCATACCACACCGCCTCCGGGCATACAACACCGCCTCCGGGTATACTACACCGCCTCCGGGCATACCACACCGCCTCCGGGCATACAACAACGCCTCCGGGCATACAACATCGCCTCCGGGCATACCACACCGCCTCCGGGCATACAACACCGCCTCCGGGCATACAACACCGCCTCCCGGCATACCACACCGTCTCACGTCATCATCAGCAACATCATCAGCAACATCATCAGCAACATCATCAGCAACATCACCAGCAACATCATCAGCAACATCATCAGCAACATCATCAGCAACATCATCAGCAACATCATCATCAACATCATCACCAACATCATCATCAACATCAACATCATCATCAACATCATCATCAACATCATCATCAACATCATCATCAACATCATCATCAACATCATCATCAACATCATCATCAACATCATCATCAACATCATCATCAACATCATCATCATCATTATCATCATCATGCCCGGAGGCGGTGTTGTACCGCCTCCGGGCTTACCACACCGCCTCCGGGCATACAACACCGCCTCCGGGCATACTACACCGCCTCCGGGCATACCACACCGCCTCCGGGCATACAACACCGCCTCCGGGCATACTACACCGCCTCCGGGCATACCACACCACCTCCGGGCATACAACACCGCCTCCGGGCTTACTACACCGCCTCCGGGCATACCACACCGCCTCCGGGCATACAACACCGCCTCCGGGCATACTACACCGCCTCCGGGCATACCACACCGCCTCCGGGCATACAACACCGTCTCCGGGCATACTACACCGCCTTCGGGCATACCACACCGCCTCCGGGCATACAACACCGCCTCCGGGCATGCAACACCGCCTCCGGGCATACCACACCGCCTCCGGGCATACAACACCGCCTCCGGGCATACAACACCGCCTCCGGGCATACCACACCGTCTCACGTCATCATCAGCAACATCTTCAGCAACATCATCAGCAACATCATCAGCAACATCACCAGCAACATCATCATCAACATCATCAGCAACATCATCAGCAACATCATCAGGAACATCATCATCAACATCATCATCAACAGCAACATCATCATCAGCAACATCATCATCATCATCATCATCATCATCATCATCATCATCATCATCATCATCATCATCATCATCATCATCATCATCATCATCATCATCATCATCATCATCATCATCATCATCATCATCATCATCATCATGCCCGGAGGCGGTGTTGTACCGCCTCCGGGCATACCACACCGCCTCCGGGCATACAACACCGCCTCCGGGCATACTACACCGCCTCCGGGCATACCACACCGCCTCCG
>JAXIVJ010000390.1:200000-202500 GCA_036785665.1 Chirona hameri
ACACCGTCTCCGGGCATACTACACCGCCTTCGGGCATACCACACCGCCTCCGGGCATACAACACCGCCTCCGGGCATGCAACACCGCCTCCGGGCATACCACACCGCCTCCGGGCATACAACACCGCCTCCGGGCATACAACACCGCCTCCGGGCATACCACACCGTCTCACGTCATCATCAGCAACATCTTCAGCAACATCATCAGCAACATCATCAGCAACATCACCAGCAACATCATCATCAACATCATCAGCAACATCATCAGCAACATCATCAGGAACATCATCATCAACATCATCATCAACAGCAACATCATCATCAGCAACATCATCATCATCATCATCATCATCATCATCATCATCATCATCATCATCATCATCATCATCATCATCATCATCATCATCATCATCATCATCATCATCATCATCATCATCATCATCATGCCCGGAGGCGGTGTTGTACCGCCTCCGGGCATACCACACCGCCTCCGGGCATACAACACCGCCTCCGGGCATACTACACCGCCTCCGGGCATACCACACCGCCTCCGGGCATACAACACCGCCTCCGGGCATACTACACCGCCTCCGGGCATACCACACCGCCTCCGGGCATACAACACCGCCTCCGGGCATACTACACCGCCTCCGGGCATACCACACCGCCTCCGGGCATACAACACCGCCTCCGGGCATACTACACCGCCTCCGGGCATACCACACCGTCTCACGTCATCATCAGCAACATCATCAGCAACATCATCAGCAACATCATCAGCAACATCACCAGCAACATCATCATCAACATCATCAGCAACATCATCAGCAACATCATCAGCAACATCATCATCAACATCATCATCAACAGCAACATCACCATCAGCAACATCATCATCAGCAACATCATCATCATCATCATCATCATCATCATCATCATCATCATCATCATCATCATCATCATCATCATCATCATCATCATCATCATCATCATCATCATCATGCCCGGAGGCGGTGTTGTACCGCCTCCGGGCATACCACACCGCCTCCGGGCATACAACACCGCCTCCGGGCATACTACACCGCCTCCGAGCATACCACACCGCCTCCGGGCATACAACACCGCCTCCGGGCATACCACACCGTCTCACGTCATCATCAGCAACATCATCAGCAACATCATCAGCAACATCATCAGCAACATCACCAGCAACATCATCAGCAACATCATCAGCAACATCATCAGCAACATCACCAGCAACATCATCATCAACATCATCATCAACATCATCATCAACATCATCATCAACATCATCATCAACATCATCATCAACATCATCATCAACATCATCATCAACATCATCAGCAACATCATCAGCAACATCATCATCAATATCATCAGCAACATCATCAACAACATCATCATCAGCAACATCATCATCAGCAACATCATCATCAGCAACATCATCATCAACATCATCATCAACATCATCATCAACATCATCATCAACATCATCATCAACATCATCAGCAACATCATCATCAACATCATCAGCAACATCATCAGCAACATCATCAGCAACATCATCATCAACATCATCAGCAACATCATCAACAACATCATCATCAGCAACATCATCATCAGCAACATCATCATCAGCAACATCATCATCATCATCATCATCATCATCATCATCATCATCATCATCATCATCATCATCATCATCATCATCATCATCATCATCATCATCATCATCATCATCATCATCATAATCATCATCATCATCATCATCATTATCATCATCATGCCCGGAGGCGGTGTTGTACCGCCTCCGGGCATACCACACCGCCTCCGGGCATACAACACCGCCTCCGGGCATACTACACCGCCTCCGGGCATACCACACCGCCTCCGGGCATACAACACCGCCTCCGGGCATACTACACCGCCTCCGGGCATACCACACCGCCTCCGGGCATACAACACCGCCTCCGGGTATACTACACCGCCTCCGGGCATACCACACCGCCTCCGGGCATACAACAACGCCTCCGGGCATACAACATCGCCTCCGGGCATACCACACCGCCTCCGGGCATACAACACCGCCTCCGGGCATACAACACCGCCTCCCGGCATACCACACCGTCTCACGTCATCATCAGCAACATCATCAGCAACATCATCAGCAACATCATCAGCAACATCACCAGCAACATCATCAGCAACATCATCAGCAACATCATCAGCAACATCATCAGCAACATCATCATCAACATCATCACCAACATCATCATCAACATCAACATCATCATCAACATCATCATCAACATCATCATCAACATCATCATCAACATCATCATCAACATCATCATCAACATCATCATCAACATCATCATCAACATCATCATCAACATCATCATCATCATTATCATCATCATGCCCGGAGGCGGTGTTGTACCGCCTCCGGGCTTACCACACCGCCTCCGGGCATACAACAC
>JAXIVJ010000390.1:217500-220000 GCA_036785665.1 Chirona hameri
TCAGCAACATCATCATCAACATCATCAGCAACATCATCAGCAACATCATCAGCAACATCATCATCAACATCATCAGCAACATCATCAACAACATCATCATCAGCAACATCATCATCAGCAACATCATCATCAGCAACATCATCATCATCATCATCATCATCATCATCATCATCATCATCATCATCATCATCATCATCATCATCATCATCATCATCATCATCATCATCATCATCATCATCATCATAATCATCATCATCATCATCATCATTATCATCATCATGCCCGGAGGCGGTGTTGTACCGCCTCCGGGCATACCACACCGCCTCCGGGCATACAACACCGCCTCCGGGCATACTACACCGCCTCCGGGCATACCACACCGCCTCCGGGCATACAACACCGCCTCCGGGCATACTACACCGCCTCCGGGCATACCACACCGCCTCCGGGCATACAACACCGCCTCCGGGTATACTACACCGCCTCCGGGCATACCACACCGCCTCCGGGCATACAACAACGCCTCCGGGCATACAACATCGCCTCCGGGCATACCACACCGCCTCCGGGCATACAACACCGCCTCCGGGCATACAACACCGCCTCCCGGCATACCACACCGTCTCACGTCATCATCAGCAACATCATCAGCAACATCATCAGCAACATCATCAGCAACATCACCAGCAACATCATCAGCAACATCATCAGCAACATCATCAGCAACATCATCAGCAACATCATCATCAACATCATCACCAACATCATCATCAACATCAACATCATCATCAACATCATCATCAACATCATCATCAACATCATCATCAACATCATCATCAACATCATCATCAACATCATCATCAACATCATCATCAACATCATCATCAACATCATCATCATCATTATCATCATCATGCCCGGAGGCGGTGTTGTACCGCCTCCGGGCTTACCACACCGCCTCCGGGCATACAACACCGCCTCCGGGCATACTACACCGCCTCCGGGCATACCACACCGCCTCCGGGCATACAACACCGCCTCCGGGCATACTACACCGCCTCCGGGCATACCACACCACCTCCGGGCATACAACACCGCCTCCGGGCTTACTACACCGCCTCCGGGCATACCACACCGCCTCCGGGCATACAACACCGCCTCCGGGCATACTACACCGCCTCCGGGCATACCACACCGCCTCCGGGCATACAACACCGTCTCCGGGCATACTACACCGCCTTCGGGCATACCACACCGCCTCCGGGCATACAACACCGCCTCCGGGCATGCAACACCGCCTCCGGGCATACCACACCGCCTCCGGGCATACAACACCGCCTCCGGGCATACAACACCGCCTCCGGGCATACCACACCGTCTCACGTCATCATCAGCAACATCTTCAGCAACATCATCAGCAACATCATCAGCAACATCACCAGCAACATCATCATCAACATCATCAGCAACATCATCAGCAACATCATCAGGAACATCATCATCAACATCATCATCAACAGCAACATCATCATCAGCAACATCATCATCATCATCATCATCATCATCATCATCATCATCATCATCATCATCATCATCATCATCATCATCATCATCATCATCATCATCATCATCATCATCATCATCATCATCATCATCATCATCATCATCATCATCATGCCCGGAGGCGGTGTTGTACCGCCTCCGGGCATACCACACCGCCTCCGGGCATACAACACCGCCTCCGGGCATACTACACCGCCTCCGGGCATACCACACCGCCTCCGGGCATACAACACCGCCTCCGGGCATACTACACCGCCTCCGGGCATACCACACCGCCTATGGGCATACAACACCGCCTCCGGGCATACTACACTGCCTCCGGGCATACCACACCGCCTCCGGGCATACAACACCGCCTCCGGGCATACTACACCGCCTCCGGGCATACCAAACCGTCTCACGTCATCATCAGCAACATCATCAGCAACATTATCAGCAACATCATCAGCAACATCACCAGCAACATCATCATCAACATCATCAGCAACATCATCAGCAACATCATCAGCAACATCATCATCAACATCATCATCAACAGCAACATCACCATCAGCAACATCATCATCAGCAACATCATCATCATCATCATCATCATCATCATCATCATCATCATCATCATCCTCATCCTCATCCTCATCATCATCATCATCATCATCATCATCATCATCATCATCATCATCATCATCATCATCATGCCCGGAGGCGGTGTTGTACCGCCTCCGGGCATACCACACCGCCTCCGGGCATACAACACCGCCTCCGGGCATACTACACCGCCTCCGGGCATACCACACCGCCTCCGGGCATACAACACCGCCTCCGGGCATACTACACCGCCTCCGGGCATACCACACCGCCTCCGGGCATACAACACCGCCTCCGGGCATACTACACCGCCTCCGGGCATACCACACCGCCTCCGGGCATACAACACCGC
>JAXIVJ010000391.1:0-142983 GCA_036785665.1 Chirona hameri
ATATATTATATATATATATATATATATATATATATATATATATATATATATATATA
The DNA here is from genome assembly GCA_036785665.1 of Chirona hameri. Classification (NCBI taxonomy): domain Eukaryota; kingdom Metazoa; phylum Arthropoda; class Thecostraca; order Balanomorpha; family Balanidae; genus Chirona; species Chirona hameri. Next base: position 57 of record JAXIVJ010000391.1, read on the forward strand.
TATATATATATATATATATATATATATATATATATATATAGTATATATAGTATATATATATATATATTATATATATATATATATATATATATATAATATATATATATATATATATATATATATATAATATATATATATATATATATATATATATATATATATATATATATATATATATATATATATATATATAGTATATATATATATATATATATATATATATTATATATATATATATATATATATATATATATATATATATATATATATATATATACTATATATATATATATATATATATATATATATATATATATATATATATATATATATATATATATATATATATATATATATATATATATATATATATATTTATGTATATATGTGTGTATATATGTATATGCCTATGTGTGTATATGTATGTTTCGATGTGTGTATATATGTATATATGTATCAGCGGGTTGTCAAAACGTCGGTGGCCTATAATTTAATGCATGTGATTGTTGTTCTCCACTGTGCCTTGTTATTTTGTCATATAATTGTTCATTGCTGACGAAGCTTCAATAGCGAAATATCTAATATAATTTCGGGTTATTTTAATTCTCAAAGTGCAAATGATAGACAATAAACAGGCCTTAATCCAAACACCAACCAAACAAGGGCAGTTAACTTTGACCTTGTTTGCTTGTTTGACCTTTACATTTGTTTTATTGAAATTCCCAAAATCTTGTGCCCTTGGATTTTCTTCATATTTTGATATTGTTGCCCTGGATGGTAACAATATACCATAACAACATTGGAGTGGGCCGATAGTAAGTTCATGAGAAAATGGCCTTAGAGCGTATCAATGTTTGAGGCCATCAGCACTTGCCTGACCATAATTGCTTACTGCACTGAGCTAGAGAGTTCAAATCAAGGCCACTGTGCTTGTCTCGTCAAGACGTGTCGAATGTCACATGACACGACAATATTAGCTTAACCCTCGCCCCAGGAATGGCCAGGAAATTGTTGGTGACCTCAAATCATGATTAATCCAAAGGGCATTTTCTCCTGAACTTACTGGCAGCCCACTCTAATTTGTATATGGTGCATGGCTTGCACCAATAATATCAGAATGTCAAAGTATTATCAAAATCGGAAAGCACTTTTTATTTAAACTTGCAAATTACGGGTCAAGGTCAAATAAGGTCAAAGGGCAATAACCTTATTAATGTAATATTGTCGTGTCATGTAACACATCATTCGACGCACATTGACGAGGCAAGCACAGTGGCCTTGATTTGAACTCTCTAGCTCAGTGCAGTAAGCAATCATGGCCAGACAAGTGCTAATGGCCTCAAACATTGATACACTCTAAGGTCATTGTCTCATCAACTTACTATCGGCCCACTCTAATTTTGCTATTATATATTGCTAACATCCAGGGCAACAAAATATCAAAATATGAAGAAAATGAAGGGGCACGAGTTTTTGGGAATTTCCATTAGACAAATTAGGGTGAAGGTCAAATACGATCAGAGTTCACTGACCTTGTTTGGTTAGTGTTTGAATTCAACCATGTTTTATTGTTTATCATTTGCATTTTGTTTGCAACTTGCTAAGAATTAAACTTTCCAAGTTATACTGCTTTTAAAATTGTCGTACACCTCGTTGAGGTCAATGCTTGTTGACCTATATCTGAGTGACCTGAGGTCAAATCGCCATACCCAGGCATTGGTGAAAGTTTTGCCCCACAGTCAACAAGTATGCAGAGTTTTAACCAAATCGGAGATGGTCTCGATTTTTGCTGTTCCGCTTGACATGGTTTGCCCTGTACACTGATGTGTTGTCACGCCTGCCTGGTGTCACTACAGTGACTTGCCGTCTGATGTTGCTGTCCACTGACGTACTGTCCTGTCTGACGTCACAGGACGAGCTGGAGCGTGAGCTGGAGGAGCTGGAGCAGGAGGAGCTGGACAAGGAGCTGCTGGACCTGGGACCGGCCGCCTCCGAGCTGCCATCCGTGCCGAACGCTGAGCCCGCCCAGCCCGCGCGTGAGTATCCTCCGGTGCTGTTTGGCGCCGGGTGACCCCTGGCGTGGATCTGCGGTTCCCTTCCGGCTCCTGGCGGCGGGATCAACACCGCCCTGTACGGCCGTGTGACCGAAGACGCCGCCGGTCGAGCAGCTACTTAATCGCTCCTGTAACGAGTTCTGTCGACAACCACGGAGGCGGCGGCATCAGCTGCAGGTGACGGGTATCAGACAGGGCCGCTGCGGGCGGGGTCGGGGTGTGTTTCTGTTCCTCTGACCTCGTCTGGGAGTGCCGCCTGGTCTCGGCCTCCCACTCCGGCGCCTGTCGGGGCCGCTGACGGACGCTCAGCGCCGCGCTATTTTTGAAAACTAATTCCGGTGTGAAATATTGATTATGCGGAGTCCTCCCCTAACTCATCGCCGCCGCGATGAGTCCTCCCCTAACTCATCGCCGCCGCGATGAGTCCTCCCCTAACTCATCGCCGCCGCGATGAGTCCTCCCCTAACTCATCGCCGCCGCGATGAGTCCTCCCCTAACTCATCGCCCCTCGATGAGTTAGGGGAGGACATCGCCGCCGCAGGCCCCTCGATGAACATAAAGATAACGTGTGGGCACTACACGTCTGTCGGCGCCCAGCTGGTCGGCTCGTAAGCCGGCCGCCGCGGACGCCGGCCTGGTATTCTGCCGCCGGCGCCGCAAATCTCCATTGACGGATGGGGAGCGCCGCGCCGCCCATCATCTAACCATAGTCGGATACTCCCACTGCACTGTCGCAGACGCGGCAAGCCTACACGTGCCCGAGGAGACGCCTTCTCGTGTGTCCCGAGCGCTCTGGTGTGGACTGCTCGGGTGTTGTGTTGAAGCTGAGAGAGCACAGAGCCGTCCGACCAGCGCGAGAGTCGAGTAAGAACAGAGAGCCATTTTTACAGCGGTTTAAATACGGCGAGAAAAGGAGGTCGCGAGAAGGGTCGACAGGGGAGGCTAGGCAAACGGTACTAGGCAAACAGGGTGCGTAGAGAGACAGACGAAAAACACGCGACGGCGCGACGTCGCGTGTGATCCGGCGCTGTGTGATCAGGACGCTCGGCGAGGCGCGGCGCACTGTCTAAACATGGGTGGGCCGGCCGCCGCGCGCGCTGCCGGCGACGCTCCGGCAGGCAATGGCACCCAGTCTGATGTTTCCGATAACCCCGGACCATGCCGCGACTCAGTGCACACACAGGTGGGCCGCGGAAAGATACCCTCGCGTCTCACCGCGCTGGCCTGGCGCGGCCGACCCGGTCTGCCACGCCGGCGGCGGCGGGCGGCGGGGGACAGACAGGAGACATCCAGCAGACAGGAGACAGCCACATCGTGTGATCAGGTGGCCCGGCTAGGCGCGGTCCAGCGCACTGAGCTAACACGGGTAGGTCGGTCGCCGCGCGCGCTGCTGGCGTCGCTCTGGCTGACAATGGCGCTCGGCCGGATGTTTCCTAAAACAGCGGACCGGGCCGCGGAAAATATCTCCGCATCTCAGAGCCGGCCTGGGGTGGCCGCGCGCCGACCCGGACTGCCGCGCTGGCGGCGGGCGGCGGGGACAGACGAGACATTACGGCGGCCACACCCACCACACAACGGGGCGAGAACGCGCAGATTTCACGCCTCACGAGCTTGCAATGTGCCAGTTAACATATTATTTTCGTGAGGCATTTCGTGGCTATTGAATCTTTAGGCGCTACCAAATGTCTGGTGGCCATGCGTCGCGTGTAATACCAAACGTTTTGCGTAGCCTCACGTCCGTGATTTGTTGCTCGCATGTTTTAATGAGATATTTTTGGTGGCGCTACGATATTTCTTCTAATATGTGTGGATAGTCAGGGGTTATTTGTGCCTGCTGGGCACGCTACTTTGTTGCAAGTCTGCAATAATGACGATACCGTTGCATCAACACCACTGTTGCTCTCCGCTAAACAACCAGACACCAGTCGTGCAAGTTTAAAACGGCCTGCGCTCAACTTGGCACACCTGTCGCTTCCAAACGTTAGGGGACCGGTCACGTAGCTGGCCAAATTGCCACCACCACCACCACGGTCGCCAGGAGGCGGGGGCGGACGCGAGGGTGGCCGGTCGCCACTCCGACCGAGCGTACGACGCACGGTCACCTGAGCGGCGCTCCGAGCCGTTCGGTGCGGCTCAGTGCGCGGCGGCGTGCCCACGCGGAGTGCCACCTGCGTGCCTGTACGTGGGACGGCGTGCCTGGGCGTGCCGGCGACTCGCCAGATTGACGCTGCGGCGGCATTCTCTGGCGTCACTGACCGCCGAGCTGCGCCGTCTCGTCGGGCCGTGGTGCGCACCGCTGGCTGCCGCCTGGCACCTGGCTGTCCGCGGTGGCAAAAGGCGAATCGATGACTGACTGAATCGATGACTGAACACTGTGACTGATAGGGTTTGAGACCATGGATAGAAGAGAAATCACCCTGTTATGTTTTGTTAGACTTGTCCAAATGTTTTGATGGTGTGCCACATGATGGACTGTTGAGAAAATTGGAACTCTACAATGTGGATACGCGCTGGTTTGCGAGCTACCTTGCCGGCCACTACCAGCAGGTTGTCACCCAGAGCCAGCGTGGCTCTCGCACCTTATCTGCGCCTCTGCACAACCCGATCGAAACGTACCAGGGATCAGCGCTCGGTCCGCTGTTGTACAGCATTTACGCGAATGACATGCCCCTGTATGCTGATGACGCATGTATCGTGCAGTATGCGGACGACACCCAGGGCCTTGTAAGCGGGAGACCCGGAGACATTGGCTCTCTGACTAGATCCATGGAACGAAACCTTTCGCAGCTATCCAACTGGTTCGCAAAAATGGAATGAAAGTCAACGCTCAGAAAACAGCTCATAGTTCTCGGTTCTTGTCAAAATCTTCGGCTGCTGCCAACGATAAGCATCAAATTTATGGGCGCCACTGTCTCCGGCTCTCCCGCGGTGCGAAACCTGGGTCGTATTCGACCAATGTATGACGTTTGCTGCCCACACTGATGGTGTCGTGCGGCGTTGCACTGGTATTTAATCGGTCTCAGTCATAGCAAACATAGTTTACCTCAAACGACGATTACTACTCTAGTCCATGGTCTAGTCATTTCACTCATCCGATACTATATCAGTGTCTACGGAACATGCAACGCTTCCCAAGCCGCACGTCTTTTGCAGCACGTGTAATTTCGGGGCGCCGAAAATTTGACCATGTCAGCGATGTATTACGAGACCTTGAGTGGCTTACTGCCGACAACCTGTACAAATTCCACGCACTGACCCTTCTAAAACGCGTCCTGGTCACTTCGCAGGCCGAGTCGCTATATAGCAATCTTATATATAGACGTCATGTGCACCAGCGCGATACACGACAAGGTGACATGATTCACGTTCCAGCCATCAGAGGCCAATTTCACAAAGAAGTTAGTAATTACACATGTTTGTGATTACAAACGCAAGACAATATTGCAAACCTCACAAAAAGACATTTCACAAACATTCACCACCTCTGATTTACCGATTGTAAAGAAAATTGTAAACACAAATGTTAGTACAGCAGAAACCTTGAAATCAAGAAGGTTTGTATTAAACTTGATGCTAATGACACATAATTTGGTTGTTAACAAATTGATTTAACAAATATTTACATTGTGGTTTATTTTTTTATTCAAAATAAAATTATTTATAGGGAGAATTATCTTTTAATTAACATTGCATCGGAATGCAAACGCTGATCGTAAAAATACATCTTGTTAAGCAATTAGAGTAAACAGAATTTGGCCATTCACCGGGTGGTGGAGCATAACAACAGAACTACTCTCAAAAGAAAGATTGTTGAATTTCTCGACCATTTTTTCACCTAACCTAGCCGATTTCCTACGTCGTAAAGGGTGAAGGTTCACTGCACATTGCACAAGACATCGTTGACCGCTGTAATCCTATCGCCATGAGGTTTCTCCGCGCGGATGCACATTACATCCTAGCGCAATCGGTAAGGTGCACTGTGACTGGACTTCAAAGCTGAAGATCCCTGCTCGAATCTCGGGAAATAACTTGTTTGGCAGCTATACCTATGTATAACTAAACCATTACCCCCAACAACCTCGGCAACGTAACAACCTCACCAAGAAAATAACCTGAACAGTCGAACAACGTCAACTATCAATGCAGTTTCTGAAATTCAGAACCCCTGACCCACTGGAATTACAAGTTTGTAATTGCAAACATGTCCTCACTAACGTCAATCTTTGAGAAATAGAACATGTGCAATTGCAAACATTTTTACAAACAATATCTTTGTAAACTAGTTTGTAAATAGTAAATTGAGATTTACTTCCCTGGGGTTTTGTGAAATCCAAACTACAAACATGTGTATAAATTATTTGTAATAACAAAGAAATTCTTTGTAATTACACACTTTTTTGCTTTGTGAAATTGGCCTCAGATCGGAATCTGGAAGAAGGCGATTCCTTTACTCAACCGTGACAGCTTTTAACATGTTACCACCGCACTTACGGGATTGGAACCTACCGTAGTTCAAGAAGGAGCTGCGTAAGTATGTACTGCAGCGGCAAATGGCTGACCGATAGCGGCGCCTGCTTCTTGACGACACTTACGTGAGAGTGTGTATGGGTGTAGGGTGTGGATGGGTGTCGGGAGTGTATGTGACCGTTTTACCTACATTGCTTTACCCTTTTGACACTGGTTCTGTAATAGCCACACCTGAGTGGAATGAGCCTATACCGTTCAATAAATAAATACATACATAGATGGTTTCGTTACGGCACGCCGTCCGCGGTGGCCGGCGTCGGTCGGACTATTTTCGGCCGGCGGACCGACACGATACTGACCCCGCGCTGGACGGGGACAGAATGGAATGGGAGGGGACGAGATGGGACGGGACAGGACATGTTTGGATAGGATGGGCTTTGATGGGATTGGAATGGGTGTGATGATTAGGGATGGCACGGGATGGGATGGGCCAGCATTAAATACGCCACCTGGAACAACTGAAAGATGGTATTAAACAGATTTTGCCGCTCGCTCAGGCTCAGCAAACGAGAGTTCAGACGGCAATTCCACTGCACCTCCAGCATTTTAACCGGTATGAATGATACCACGATTTTCCTCTGAGTATCGACGACGCAAAGTCATGCGTCCGACCCGCGACCTGCTTTGCCGCAGTCGGATATTGCCAGATCAGATCCGTGACCCGGGTCGGATATTGCCTGATCCATGACCCGGCATCCCGGCAGCAGACACCAGCGAGGGGATGAACGTCGGGCGATTAAACCAGACGCCCATCACGACTGCCGATCCGTCTTGGCCGACGGAGGGAGAGCCGGAAAAGGCGGCGGCGCTTCGTCGCGACCGACGCCCGTCTACAGAGCGCTGACAGAGCGTCGCCGGCGGCAGAGTGTCGCGTCGCCGGCGGCAGAGCCTCGTGTGGCCGGCGATCAGCCGCTCAGGACCAGAGCCTCGTGTGGCCGGCGATCAGCCGCTCAGGACCAGAGCCTCGTGTGGCCGGCGATCAGCCGCTCAGGACCAGAGCCTCGTGTGGCCGGCGATCAGCCGTTCAGGACCAGAGCCTCGTGTGGCCGGCGATCAGCCGTTCAGGACCAGAGCCTCGTGTGGCCGGCGATCAGCCGCTCAGGACCAGAGCCTCGTGTGGCCGGCGATCAACCGTTCAGGACCAGAGCCTCGTGTGGCCGGCGATCAGCCGCTCAGGACCAGAGCCTCGTGTGGCCGGCGATCAGCCGCTCAGGACCAGAGTGTCGTGTGGCCGGCGAGAGTGTCGTGTGGCCGGCGATCAGCCGCTCAGGACCAGAGCCTCGTGTGGCCGGCGATCAGCCGCTCAGGACCAGAGCCTCGTGTGGCCGGCGATCAGCCACTCAGGACCAGAGCCTCGTGTGGCCGGCGATCAGCCGCTCAGGACCAGAGCCTCGTGTGGCCGGCGATCAGCCGCTCAGGACCAGAGCCTCGTGTGGCCGGCGATCAGCCGCTCAGGACCAGAGCCTCGTGTGACCGGCGATCAGCCGCTCAGGACCAGAGCCTGGTGTGGCCGGCGATCAGCCGCTCAGGACCAGAGCCTCGTGTGGCCGGCGATCAGCCGCTCAGGACCAGAGCCTCGTGTGGCCGGCGATCAGCCGCTCAGGACCAGAGCCTCGTGTGGCCGGCGATCAGCCGCTCAGGACCAGAGCCTCGTGTGGCCGGCGATCAGCCACTCAGGACCAGAGCCTCGTGTGGCCGGCGATCAGCCGCTCAGGACCAGAGCCTCGTGTGGCCGGCGATCAGCCGCTCAGGACCAGAGTGGCGTGTGGCCGGCGATCGTGGCGATGTCGTGTGGCCGACTCAGGATCAGAGTGCTCTCGGCTCACCAGCAAGACCCGACGAGGACACTTAGACGTCATGGCCAATGATAGCAATGACACCGGCTGTCGATGAAAGCCGGCGCTTATCCGTCGCGGCACGGCAGTTATCTGGTTTTGAGTCATCTAAATCTCGACCCTCCCGGCAAGGCCGCGGAAATGGGCGTCACCATCGACGCGCTTTCTTGTCTCGTGACCTTCGACCTTGGCGTCAGTGTCATCGTCCGGGACGGATATAGGCCGAGGTTTTGCCGTGGACATCGGCTGCGTACTGCTGTCTCGCAGCTAAGAGCTGTCGGGCGCAGATCGGGCCCGCGGCGCGCATAAATATGTCCAGAGCCAATAGGGCTGTCGTTGCCGGTGTCTGGGTGTTGGCAGGCAGTCGGCTGAACTTGGCGGCGGGTCGCCAAGAAAGTGACGGTGGGGGCGGCACTAATAATCCACTGTTGGCCCACCGTCTGCATTGTTTGCAGACACTTCATCACTCAATGCTGTGGATGACAGCCATACCTCTGCATTGTTCGGATAGCACGAAGCTGTTTTTGCTCCAGTTCGTATCGCCTAGCATCTCGGGAAAACGAACGCTGATGGTGACGGGTGACATGAGTGCCAGCGACAGTTTTTTTGCCCGCCGACTTGAGAGCAAATCGTTGCCGTTGCGTGCCTCCGCGCGTGTTGTGCCCGGATCTGTAAGGCTCATAGGGTCCGGCCGTGTGAGCTCCGAGTCTGCCCATGATAGTGCGGGACGGCCTGTTGTGGTGCGGGCCGCGGGCCGCGGGCCGCACCTGCACGATGGTCTGATTGATCGAAAGTCGGCCTGCGGAGAGTCAACAGCCGGAACGGCGCCGCACGCCAAGACGGCCGCCGACTGCGGCGGGAAAACGGGCGCCAACCAACCGTGCTCAGCCTTTATAGCCGACAAAACATACCACCTTTGGGATTTTTCGCAGCGAGGGGTAATTCTAATTTTCTTATGATTCATAAGAATTTACTAGCAGCCAGTTTTGCCAGCATTTTCGATAGTTATGAGCGCCATTCAACCGAAGTAGTTGCGGCGTCAAGTAGCCAGAACGACCCTGGTCTTTTTCACCAGCGGGTGGGTACCAGCAGCGACTGATGCAATGTAGGTTGACTGGACTGACACGAGTCATCTGGGGCGACAAACTCCCGGTCCGTCCAACTGATGCGAGGCAAGAGGTGTAGACTGATCGTCATTAATCATACCTGTTCACCGCCGTTAGACAGGACTGCACAGGGTTGGTCACCGAACGGTCGAGTCCTACTCGAGTCCTACTCCTACTTCTGTTCGTTTTCCTTCGCTTGTGTCTAGTGGCAGTTGGGTATTTCAAGTAGAGCACCTTGGGCACCCTTGGGTCGTTTTTCTTGACAGCAACGAAGAAAGAAGATGAGTGTTTGCCCATACAGAATACACTTTGAAGTGCTCGGGAGTGTTTATTTTGCGTTCTATTCTTCCTGAGACGCTCTGCGGCGAAGCTCAAACTTATGTCTTGACACTTCGGAGCTGCTGAAATTGCTCTTCAGCGTTGTTATTGTTTGATCTAGTGGTCTCGGCAGATCGGGCAAATGTAGCGCTGTCAAAAGTAAAAACATCCTTCGAAAACATGTCTGCGTTACCCTTTCGTTTCATTGCAAATTTCAAGGCATTATTAGGTTATAGTTGACAAGATCAAACACATAGAGATAAAAGTGCACACAAAGGCAAGATCTCGACAACGTATGTTTGCTTGTCTGTGCGCGACCCAGACAAACAACAACAGCGCGGGTCTGGCGTGATGACCATTACGGTGGGCGTGTGAAGTAAGATAGATCACAGCGCGATGGTGGTGCTCACAGCCCCGTCCCGGGCACGGCCGCGCGCCACTCCGGACACCGGCCACGCCGTGCTGGCTCCTCTCGGGGGGGCTTTGGTGACACGTGGCGACAGTCGGGTCACGTCGTGTCGGCGGTGGTGCATTTTATGGCCGGACCGACGGCGCGACGGCCGTCTCGTCCGGTCGAGTTACGAGAACATTGAATCAAACTTGGGCCCGTTTTAACATGCGCACGGGGGGGGGGGGGGGCGAAATCTGCCCGCCCTTCTGTTTGTGTGTGTGTGTGTGTGTGTGTGTGTGTGTGTGTGTGTGTGTGTGTGTGTGTGTGTGTGTGTGTGTGTGTGTGTGTGTGTGTGTGTGTGTGTGTGTGTGTGTGTGTGTGTGTGTGGGTGTGGGTGTGGGTGTGGGTGTGGGTGTGGGTGTGGGTGTGGGTGTGGGTGTGGGTGTGTGTAGGTGTGTGTAGGTGTGTGTAAGACATAAAGACATAAAGACATAAAGACATAAAGACATAAAGACATAAAGACATAAAGACATAAAAGAAAAGTGCAACAAAGAGCCTCTTGGGCCCATCCGAGGTTGCACCCCACCCCACCCACACCCCCACCCCCACCCCCCCCCCCCCCCCCCCCCTCCACCAGTCTCGCCCCTTCAAATCACCTTACTCTACCTGCATAAAAGAAGGCTAATCCCACGAGTATTTATGAACTAATCCCTTCTCTGTAAAGTATTTATCTAATCTAATTTTGAAGGAAGCAAGTGTCACTGCATCAGCGACATCCCCTGGTAGCATATTCCAATGTCCTACAACCCTTCTACTGAAAAATGACTGTCGTAGCCTAGTCCTACTTTGTTTCATAATGAGTTTATGCTGATGACCTCTACCTCGATTTTCCCTATTGAACTCAAACATACCCTTTAAATATCCAGAATGCTGACTATTTACAAATTTGAAGACTTCAATTAGATCTCCTCTTAGCCTTCTATATCTAAGTGAAAACATACCCAATTTCTTTAATCTATCTTCATAAGGTAAACTACCAAGACAATTAACCATTTTTGTTGCCCTTTTTTGAACTCTTTCTAACAACCAGCAATCTTTCTCATATGTTGGAGACCAGGCTTGTACACAATACTCCAAATGTGGTCTAACGTATGCACAATACAGTTTTGTTATTACCTTTTCACTCATGTAGGAAACATTTCTGTTAATGGCCCCTAGCATTCTAAGTGCCTTTTTCCTAGCTTCTACAACCTGGTCTGACGCTGATAGTCTATTGTTTACCACGACACCTAAATCTCTTTCCTTTTCAATCTGCTCCATTTTCTGCCCACCCATTTCATACCTATGTTTACTGCTAACCCGTCCAGCGTGCATAATCTTACATTTACTCAAATTGAATTTCATCTGCCATGCTTCAGACCACTCAACTAGCTTGTCCAGATCTGATTGAAAAACATCCTGATCATGTTTTCCTCTAATAATCCTGACAACTTTTAGATCGTCTGCAAATTTCAAGACTTTGCTGTCTATACTGTTCTCAATTGCATTCACAAATATTATAAAAAGCAATGGGCCCAGGACTGAGCCCTGTGGAACCCCACTGAGAACCTCCTTCCATTGTGATTGGCACCCATTCAATATAACCCTTTGCTGGCGTCCTGAAAGCCACGTTTCTATCCAATCCAGAATCTTGCCCCTGATCCCATGAATTTTAAGTTGCAACCCCAGTCTTGTATGGGGGACTTTGTCAAATGCTTTGTAGGTGTGTGTAGGTGTGTGTAGGTGTGTGTAGGTGTGTGTAGGTGTGTGTAGGTGTGTGTAGGTGTGTGCAGGTGTGTGCAGGTGTGTGTAGGTGTGTGTAGGTGTGTGTAGGTGTGTGTGTGTGTGTGTGTGTGTGTGTGTGTGTGTGTGTGTGTGTGTGTGTGTGTGTGTGTGTGTGTGTGTGTGTGTGTGTGTGTGTGTGTGTGTGTGTGTGCGTGCGTGCGTGCGTGCGTGCGTGCGTGCGTGCGTGCGTGCGTGCGTGCGTGCGTGCGTGCGTGCGTGCGTGCGTGCGTGCGTGCGTGCGTGCGTGCGTGCGTGCGTGCGTGCGTGCGTGCGTGCGTGCGTGCGTGCGTGCGTGCGTGCGTGCGTGCGTGCGTGCGTGCGTGTGTGCGTGCGTGTGTGTGTGTGTGTGTGTGTGTGTGTGTGTGTGTGTGTGTGTGTGTGTGTGTGTGTGTGTGTGTGTGTATATATATATGTGAATATGTCCTGATTTTACCGGTCGATATGCATCATTTGTGGCGTACCTGCTTAAAAATAAATGGCGCGTCATCTGAAGTAAGAAAAATATAAATCGGCCGAAAACTTTTAAATTATAGGCCATCAAAGTAAAACAACTTCAAAATGTCTCCAAAATGACCGCAATTAAATGTTGATATATAAATGACCTAAGGTCAAATGCAATTGTATCATCCCTATTGTATCATTAGTCTTTCCATCAAATCATTGATTTTTTTTTTTTTGGGGGGGGGGGTATATGCATGCAACCACTGCGTTCCATAACGATGTCAAGCCAAGGAGCGCATAATAAGCACAATTTAGCATATTTGACCTCCTTTGACCTTGAAGATATTGACCTAGGGTCATCACATTTTCACAAAGCAGAGTTCCCCACAAAACCTCCATACCCTACACATTTTGTTATTGTAGCTCGTATGGGGGCCGATACCTTAACCCGGCATTGACTGGGGTCTCAGCCGAACGCCATTGATGGGGGGGGGGGGGGGGCGTTAAACGCCCCCTGGTTATCTTCCGAACCAATAATCGCAGCGAGACGCGCAAGGCGGCGATCAAAAGCTATCAATGAGATTAATCTCAAGCATACTCAACAATGTCAAAGTGAGGTCAAATGTCAGGTCACGGTCAGGTCAAGGGTCAACATCAACGTATTTGAGCCTATAGGTCATATTTTCCATCCAAAGCCTTCGATAACCACCATGATCATCCAAAGTGCTGCCAAAGGTAGGATACACATCTCGCATGACTTAAAGTAGTGAGATTTTTGGGCAAGGTCAGGTCACAAAAGGTCACTATGCTTAAAATATCTACGAAAGTAATGCAACACATGTGTTAAGCGTTATTTTCCACGTAGAATTCGATAGTGATAGTCATTTACCACCTGACTTCACTTACGTGACGTTAATGTCAAGTTCAGATCAAGTTCAGGTCACTGAAGGTAAACAAATTCAATTGATAAATCTAAATAACAAAGGCATGTTTCCAGACCAGTTTTGTCTCAGAAATACAGTGGTGCAATTTGTTTGTCTGTATCTGGTCAAGAAGGGGAACAATACTTCTTTTTTAAATATGACGTCATGAGTTACCCATACTGACGTCATGAGATGCCATACGTCAGTCAAAAATGGTGATATTAATCTGAAATTTGGTATGCAGTTTCCCATATGTGGTTCTGACATATATTCCGGCTTTTTAATATCTAAAAAATCGATTTTGTGGGCATTTTCCGCCAATTTTTTCTTCTTCATTTTTGGGGGTCAAAACCCCAAATTTTCCAAATTCCGAGATAGCCAGTTTGTAGCCCATGCAATTTGCTATCTTTTGGCGTTTTTGGATTGCATTTGCTTTAAATATGGCATTTCACGGCCTGGAAAAATTTAGCTGATTTTGGTGTAAAACTCGTGTGTAGTTGGTCACTAAATTCGATATAGCTCGAGAAAACGAAATCGACGAAATTTCTTTATTTTTCACAAGACGTAAACGTGATTTATAAGAAGGTACCCGAAGTTTCACGTTGATAGCGCTATTCGTTTTTGAGCTATTACGAACATTCATCAGGGGGGCGTTAAACGCCTCCCCCCAGTCAATGGCGGGTTAAGGAGGGGGAATCCCCCCCCCCCCTCCTCCAATGCGTGTAATTATCAGAGGCCCTCCAGGGGGCGTGTTAAATCTGTGGCTGCTATACGGCTGGGTAAGGGGGCATATGCTGACAGGTGGATACTCGGGAAAATACCGTTAGCACAAATTACAGCCGACGAGTGCATGCTGAGTGTTTTCGGTGTCGAGTGAGTGGTTCCCGAGGTCCGTTGAATGTCTGCTTATTGATTCTGTGTTACATATCATATCCCGTATGTTGATCCTCCCAGACAAGGATTTCCAAGGATACGATGGCTTAATATCAATCATTGAGGGTAATTTTCTGTCTGCGGGGTGGTTAGAGTCGGCGATGCCATGGCAGTGTTCTGAAATCGATATTCGGCAGGGTGTCTCCGAGGTAGTTTCAGCTTTGTTCGTGAGGCGAAAACGAGGTCGAATGGATTTTTTAAAGTTAGTTATCTAGTTGTTTTATTTTTGGCAAGTTTTTTTTTGTATCGGCAAATGAAATGTATAATATGAATATGAACTATAATCTATGCTTCATATATAATCTCCACAAGTGTTGAAGATCCAATGCATAAAATACTACATTTTCTTACCCATATTAAACAAAATATCCTATGATTTTCTTCAAATGAACGAGATGATACTACTAAATAATTATCTTTTGGAGGACAGAGTTAAAACTTGTTTTTTTAAGTCTTCAATACGGCATTAATGTGTATGTCTCTTGATGGATTATATACATGTCTACAGAAACTCATGCGACGTAGCTAATGTCCATGTCGTAAGTAGAGTAGTGAAATTGCGATTGAACAAAACCGAAATTGAAGGCTTGGACTTTGGACTGTATGGACTGGACTTGGCTTGGACTGTTTGGACTCTGATTCAATCAGCATATCAAAGGATCATTTTGAATGAAAAAGACTCCTCTTTGACATATGCAATATGCATACAATTATGTTCTACATCTGCTACCTCACACGTCAAGGAAAACAGTCAGTCAGTCACATTGAAGCCATCATCATTAAAAACAAGATACAATAAGTAGGTAGTATGCACCATGACATTCTGTTTAAGTATCATGCTTGTAATGTGGAATAAAGTACAAAAGTGTGATGTTCTAAATTGCATTGAAACACTGAAATTATAATATGTGCACACTCCACCTGACCATAAACAATATCTGTTTCCTAATGTCCTCACATTGCCTCATCATTGATCAAAAATGCATTTCCTCTTCATTTATAATAGTTATTAATCAATAAATGTATCCATCTCAACATCAATACAATTCCAGGGCCATTGTAATTTGTATCTAACCTATGATCAGTATTCATAACATGCAGTGCATTACAATGCAGTGCAGGGTATTATGCAATCAAAATTAACTGGACCCTTCTGCTTCAATAACAATCCCTCCAAAATTCTACCACAGATTTCACTTCCAATATGAAAATATCTGAAACATTATTTCGTGCTTGTAAATTGTAATATAGCATAAATTATGTAACTTTAAATTTGTGGTTGCAATACTAAATTACAACAATCCAATTGCCATAACATCGACATTAATATTTTGAACAATGGCAACAGTATAAGCATTTAAAAATGTAACCAGTTGACCATTCTTAAAGCACCATACAGATGAAACAAAAGGGCATGTTTAGCACAGTAAAGGAAAGAACATACACTTAAAATATTAGCTTTATTGTCTTGTCTGAAGGTAATTCTTTAAATTGTTACAAATACTATTAATTAATGAATATCAAACATTTTGAAATTATATTGAGATAGGGTCTGCCAATCTTCGGACATGTCCTAACCTTGGATTTTACATGCTATCAGAATGCAGACGATACTGACTCACTGTGCTTCAGTGCCTCAGTATTGTTTACATTCTGATTTGATAGCATGACAAGTCTGATGTTACGATGTGTCCGAGGTAAATTTTGCCCGGGGTCCGGGGCAGTTTACACTTTACCCTATGGCCTACCTCCACCACAATACATATATTTGGATACACACTGGCTATGTGCTCACTCATTAAATACTTATCTGACTCTAAACCAGGGGGCTCACTCCGGCACCTTCAGCATTACGCGGGAGGGTCCCATCCAATACCAGCCTCTGAATGGCCGTGACGTCAACGGTACATGACTTTAGCTAGCCGGCATGATCAGCGTGCAAAATCCCATTGGGATCCCCCTCTAACTCAAAAACTAAAAAGGCTAGAAAGACGCAGGGAACAGTATTCGAAAGCTCTCTACAATGCCATTCGAAGCTACTTCGGGTATTATTTGATTCAGATCAATATTGAGGTCACCAGAGGTCATCAAAGGTCACATTTTCCAAGTGAAGGACTTTACTCTAGAAACCCCCAAATATGTCGAGAACTATGAAACCTAGTAAGCAACGGAAAAAGCAATCGAAAGCTCATGAAAATTAAAATCGATATAACTTTACTCAAATTTAAGCTCAGGTCAATAGTTTAGGCCCCAGAGGTCACGAAAGGTCACGAGGACATTTTTTCCAAAACGTATTGTATAAATACCTTTGTATTGGTTAGACATATATCAGTAATTTTAACACCATCGTGTTTGTCTCGTAAAGGCACTTCGAAACAAAATATTAATGGTGACCTGGTTAGGTCATCTTCAAAATTTGACCTCAGGGCAATGTCATTTAGTGACGCAGGTAGGTCATGTTGCATATGAGGCAACGCGACTCGACGCGACAAACACAGTGGTATCATTTGCACGTCTCTATAATTGTTCTATTAAGAGTTATAAGCAAAAAGGTCCTGGTGACCTGAGATGACCTCAGCCGACCTTGCAGAGGTCACTGAGAAACAATTGCACCTGGGTCATCAATAATTAGCTAAAATAACATGATTCTAAAAGAATTTGCCTGATCCAATGCATATTCTCTGAAAAAGAAGCATCTGTATATTTTCCTATTGACATACAATGGGGAGGTCACGCAATTAATTGATCTGAACTTAGGTCACCAATACAAACCAAAATCCGAGATAAACGAATTGTAGGTACTCATGACCTTATGCAACTCTGCAAGTTTCAAATTTATCGGACAAACACTGTGGTTTTGGCACGATCACAAACATGTTTGGAGGTAAGGTCACTTGACGTGACCTGACTTGAGACGACCTGAAGTTAAAACTTTCACACAATGTGGTTAATTGATGCCCAAATATCCGTGCCAAATTTGGCGACGCTGCGCGCCGACGTTTCCGCGCTATTCTCGAAAAACCTCATGGGTGGTCAAAATGACTCCGTTCGATTGCCGTTTTTCGTGACCTCCCCATTATAAGTCAATGGGAAATATACAAATGCTTCCTTTTCAGAGAATATGCATTGGATCAGGCCAATTCTTTCAGAATCATGCTATTTTAGCTCATTTTGGATGACCCAAATGCAATTGTTGCTCAGTGACCTCTGCAAGGTCGGCTGAGGTCATCTCAGGTCACCAGGACCTTTTTGTTAATAACTCTTGATAGAATACAGATAGACGTGCAAATAATACAACTGTTTGTCGCGTCGAGTCGCGTCGCCCCATATGCAACATGACCTACCTGGATCACTAAATGACCTATATACCTGGGGTCAAATTTTGAAGTTGACCTAACCAGGTCACCATTAATATTTTGTTTCGAAGTGCCTTTACGAGACAAACACGATGGTGTTAACATTACTGCTATATGTCTAACCAATACAAAGTTATTTATACAAAACGTTTTTGAAAAAATGTCCTAGTGACCTTTCGTGACCTCTGGGGCCTTAACTATTTACCTGAGCTTAAATTTGAGTACAGTTAAGTCGATTTTAATTTTCATGAGCTTTCGATTGCTTTTTTCCGTTTCTTACTTAGGTTGCATAGTTCCCGAGATATTTGGGGGTTTCCAGAGCAAAGTCCTTCACTTGGAAAATATGACCTTTGATGACCTCTGGTGACCTCAATATTGACCTGAGTCTAATAGTACCCGAAGCAACTTCGAATGGCCTCGTAGAGAGCTTTCTAATACTGTTTGCTGCGTCTTGCTAGCCTTTTTAGTTTGTTTAATTAGAGGGGGATCCCAATGGGATTTTGCACGCTGATCATGCCAGCTAGCAAAAGCCATGAACCGTTGACGTCACGACCATCGACCAATCAGATACTTGAGACCCTGTTGTTTGCCGGAATGGCCTACCTTGTTATATAGCCTTGCTCTAAACAGCCTTTTGATCACACATATTCTTTTCAGATAAAAAAACCAAAAACATTAACGCATGAAAAATAACTGAAAACTGTTAGCAAATATTTGTAAGAAACGCATTGATTTTTACAGGGCTGTCCAACACTGTGCTTCCTAAGAAATCCCAGGTTCTGTCCAAGCTAGGTTGGGGGTGGCTAGGTTGGAAAACAATTTGAGAAACCATGATAAAATAATTTGGAAATGGACAAACTGATGATGAGCTCACTCATTGAATGAATCTTTGACTTCAAACAATCTTTTGCTAACATGTATTTCTTTCAAAGTACTACTGAAGGTCAAGGTATGCAAAACAGCTGAAAGCTTCCTAAAACATATTTGTAGGAATGCATACATTCTTACATGACTTTCCAACTCCAACACTGCTTCGTAAAAAAAATATATTAGGTTCTGTCTCCTCCCATGAAGACTCAAATATATTAACTGCGCCAGTATTTGTAAACGATGCGTCAGATGCGTCAATTCAGGACAAGGAAAGCGATGCTAATTTCTAGGTCTAACAAAATCGCGAGGTGGATTGCGAGGTGCTTTGGCCGAACAGGTTGGCACTTATTCGACAATTTTGGCACTGAAATACCATGGAATGATACAAAACTAGGTTTTTGATAAGAAAATTCATCAATCTAGTCGAAAACAACTAATAGGTTTTGTAACATGTTGTATTTTTGCATTAGTGATCAGATATTTTCAGGGTGTCCAATGGACACTCGTCTTTTTGGCCATCACATCATGTCAAAAGTAGCAGTAAACTTTAATGTCTTTTTGAGAAATTGGCTAATTTTCACAGAAGAAAAGCATTATTTCATAACCAGTAGATGATTTTGTATTATTTCAGATATCAACGGCTGTATTACTTGTCTTTGCGTTAGGGAAAAATGCAAAACAAATTACCAACAACACAGTTTGAAAAAGGCAGCGCGAAAATAGTGAAAAATACAAGGGTTAACATAATTTGGCATGGCATTCAAACGAATGGATGAAAATGCATGAAACTTTCCGAAAATGTACACAAATGATTGCTTTATTTAGTGACATAATTAGTTTCCTTTGCCGTTTATTAATTTCTGTCATTGAAATTAAGATCCAACAGGGTGTCAATCGACCTCGTTTTCGCCTCATTTTTTACGAGCTACTAAATTATGACACGTATACCTTTAGGCCTAACAACATTATTTCATGAGCCAGATACCAGAATACTGTGAACATTTCCCGCAATATTGCGTACTTTGTGTTATTGGTAACTACATTTTCGCTGAAAAGCCAGGAATTTGAATGAAATTGAATTCATCTTTTAGTTCTGAGATGATAATAGTCTAGCTGCATGGGCATAAGCCACTCATTAGATTTTTGCGAGGCTAAAACGCGACTTTTGCCATTTCCAGTGAGGTGAGAAAAAAAATAACTTAGGTGTCATTTTCCACCCAAAAACACTTTTTTTCATAACACTGTGCCATGACATTCGTCTGCTGTAGAACAACAAACGCGAGAACTGCCGGCCTGAAAAAAAAACTGAACTCAGTCTGTCCTAAGTTTGCGCCTTAGTGGATCGAAGGAACTGATCCATTGGATTCGAATATGTGGCTCGACGAGTCTGTGACAAAACTTATCTTCTCGTCTATTCCTAATGAATGTCCCGATGAGTTTGGTGCTGACAAAACCCAGCCGTCCCGAGTCTCCGGATGAGTTAGACGGTGTCAAAACCGTCTGTCCTAAGCGGGCTAGTCTCCAGATGAGTTAGGTGAGCGGCGAATCCCGTCTGTTCTGGGCGAGCTCCAGCGTGCCGACCAGCTGGCTGTTGACGGACCCCATCTGGCCCGTGTGTCGCTCGTGCCCCGATGAGATGGCGCCGGCGACAGGCCGCCTGCTCATCGGTAATGAGGCCGCTGTCGCTGGCTTTGTATCGGGTATCGGTGTTGATTGGTGGAGCGGTACGTGACAGACCTAATCCACTCGGAGCAGCGCCGCCGCTCATGAGGGAACGTCCAACGAAGCCGGGCTGCGACACGCAATCTGGGCAGGGACCGATCACCCGCCGTGTTCTGGGCAGGGACCGCTCACCCGTCGTGTTCTGGGCAGGGACCGCTCACTCGCCGTGTTCTGGGCAGGGACCGCTCACCCGCCGTGTTCTATCCTGATGTACAGCGCTGGAGATATTACTAGATGGAGTAATGATTAGAGAAGGGTTGAGTCCGGTTGAGATTGATCCTTGGAGGCTGATTGTATTTGTTATTTATTTTTGTGTTGAAAGTGTGATGGACCGAAGATGACTCGTCAGAGAGGCATGGCTCAGTATGTTTCAGTAGCGTAACAAAGTTATTTATCGCAAAACAAATTATATAACAAAACTTGAACTTCTTCCGCCCGAATTCACAAAGATGGCAAATGCTTGAGCAAAACTTCAACAGCTTCCGGATTTGACTTTCCGGTCTTGTTTCATCGAGCCACCGCGCTGGGCCGCTCACTGTTTAACGCTTTGCTGGTGCGGTGACGCGTCGCTGTGCGTCACCCCAGTGCCCCCCCCCCCCCCCGAAGTCGGTCTCCCCACGTCCGCCGGAAGCCTGTCCAGCCCGCCCGGTGAGTCCGGCGGCTGACCGGCGGAAACCGGCAGCCGCTCCTCAAGCTTCAGTCAAGATCGATCACCCTGCGGCACGATCAGACCAGTGCTCGGCGGTTCGAGACCTGCGCCGCCGGTGGCGATGGTCATGATAGGATACGTCTCGTCGCCTGCGGTGATACGAGGTTCCGTTCCAGTGTTCTGAAATTAGGAAAATGACATGCAGATGGGCATGTATTTGCCAAAATAGTTACCTCCCAAAATACCTCTTAATTTTAAATAGTTACCTCCCATTCGCCTCCTTTTTGCCATTCGGTTGAGCGTTGTGCAGTATTTGGGTTTCATTATCTGCGTCACCTTTAGGTGATTGTATTACATTTTTTACGTTACGTTTGTTCAGATACCTCCATACCTATTACCTACCTACATTTCACGTCGAAACATAGTTGATCAATTAATAGCTTTGTTCACCTGCTGGCTGCTGGGGCCTCTTCTGAGCCACTGCACTGGTGAGGAGAGGAGGTAAGAAAGAGGTAACTATTGGCATGTTTCTCGCATGTTTAATATACTCATTCAATAGCGGTCAGATTTGCACAAAAACATGGCATAGTCTTGTGTAGTCTGTTTCTCAACAAGCTTTGGTATAATTTTTGATGAAAAATATAAATTCCTGTATTTTAGGTGATTTTTGTCCTTGCATCATGTCAATAGGTCCATTTTTATCTGCTTCGTGCACCGTGATACTTATCATGCTGTTATACATTTTGCAGACATTAAATAATATATTTGAAGACTGTAATGTCCTTAAAAACTATTTTGCAAACGACTTGCATTATTTACAAGTAATGTTATCATTTACGTGGCTTATTTTTTTTTTTTTTACAAGTTGGAAGATTTGTTATGTAATCTATCGTTATTCTGAGGAGGTAACACAAATTATACCAGCATGTTTTTATTATAAGACGATCTGTTTATTTATCACACAAAGAAAAAAACAGGTCATTACCAAAAACTTCAATGTTTTTTTTTTCACCAGCCGAAACCACTTAAACCTCGAAAATGTCCAGTGAATAGTCTTGAAAAATGATTTAGGTTGAGATGTTTTCTGAGGAGGTAACAATTTTTGCGGGGATTATTCAGCGCGAATAATTTAGCTGCCGCAAGGATGCAGCTAACCTGGCGCTGTTGATACAAAATAAGCTCCAGCGTCACTGAACTCTATAACATCCGGTGTGTAATGTCTTTGAGGAAGCTTACATACAAAGGCTGCCCTAGGTAATGCAGAAAGTTGTTTGGGGTGGGCATGCTGATGTAGAAGTGGCGGCAGGTAAACACCCTCGTTGTATTTATATGCTTCCCCTTATCTTATTTTTCTTCCCATAATTCAATAAGTTGAGAGAAGTGGGGTACCTCTCAGCTTTGACATACCAGGCCAAATATTGCAATGCATGGGGTAAGAATGTTTGGATTGCCTCTCCAAAGTGATTGCTAGGAACTTATATGTCATAAATCTACCAATTAATGAAATTCCACATATTAATATGTATGGGTAAATAAGGGCATTTGTCAATCATGTTTATAGGGTAAAAGCTTAATCTTCGGACACATAACCTCAGACTTGGCATGCTATTAGACTAGAGTGATTACAATACAGATGCACAGTGTTTTAATGAGTCTGTATTGCTTACATTCTGATAGCATGACAAATCTGAGGTTAGGATATGTCCAGGGTTACATCAGTTGACAGTATTGTCTCAATTATGTTTTTGTTTTGCCCTAATTATTTACTTGATGGGTTATGCTAGAGGCTAGAGCACAACCCGTCACTTAACCAATAATGAGTTGAATTATATCAATTCAGTGAAATAATAGTTTTAAGTTTCAGTTTTTTTCACATGATAGGCTAATTATAATAGAGTTAATAAAAACCACAGCCTCATACTATGTAATATATTAATACAAAAATGAGACAAAAGAGACGACAGTTTCAGGCGTGGCCCATCTTCAGGTCTGACATTTACGACACTTGTTTTTTAAAACATCATTCTAACGTTCGCAAACACTCGAACACATCTTCCTCTTTTTGAAACAATAAATGCAAAAACAAACTATACATAATCCACCTATATACACAATGCGCATATGTTACAGGCCTAAATAACACACAATATGAACATTGCATCACCAAATGTGTGTGTGTCTGTGTGTGTGTACGTGTGTGTGTGTCTGTGTCTGTGTCTGTGTCTGTGTCTGTGTCTGTGTCTGTGTCTGTGTCTGTGTCTGTGTCTGTGTCTGTGTCTGTGTCTGTGTGTGTGTGTGTGTGTGTGTTTGTGTGTGTGTGTGTGTGTGTGTGTGTGTGTGTGTGTGTGTGTGTGTGTGTGTGTGTGTGTGTGTGTGTGTGTGTGTGTGTGTGTGTGTGTGTGTGTGTGTGTGTGTGTGTGTGTGTGTGTGTGTGTGTGTGTGTGTGTGTGTGTGTGTGTGTGTGTGTGTGTGTGTGTGTGTGTGTGTGTGTGTGTGTGTGTGTGTGTGTGTGTGTGTGTGTGTGTGTGTGTGTGTGTGTGTGTGTGTGTGTGTGTGTGTGTGTGTGTGTGTGTGTGTGTGTGTGTGTGTGTGTGTGTGTGTGTGTGTGTGTGTGTGTGTGTGTGTGTGTGTGTGTGTGTGTGTGTGTGTGTGTGTGTGTGTGTGTGTGTGTGTGTGTGTGTGTGTGTGTGTGTGTGTGTGTGTGTGTGTGTGTGTGTGTGTGTGTGTGTGTGTGTGTGTGTGTGTGTGTGTGTGTGTGTGTGTGTGTGTGTGTGTGTGTCTCTGTCTCTGTCTCTGTCTCTGTCTCTGTCTCTGTCTCTGTCTCTGTCTCTGTCTCTGTCTCTGTCTCTGTCTCTGTCTCTGTCTCTGTCTCTGTCTCTGTCTCTGTCTCTGTCTCTGTCTCTGTCTCTGTCTCTGTCTCTGTCTCTGTCTCTGTCTCTGTCTCTGTCTCTGTCTCTGTCTCTGTCTCTGTCTCTGTCTCTGTCTCTGTCTCTGTCTCTGTCTCTGTCTCTGTCTCTGTCTCTGTCTCTGTCTCTGTCTCTGTCTCTGTCTCTGTCTCTGTCTCTGTCTCTGTCTCTGTCTCTGTCTCTGTCTCTGTCTCTGTCTCTGTCTCTGTCTCTGTCTCTGTCTCTGTCTCTGTCTCTGTCTCTGTCTCTGTCTCTGTCTCTGTCTCTGTCTCTGTCTCTGTCTCTGTCTCTGTCTCTGTCTCTGTCTCTGTCTCTGTCTCTGTCTCTGTCTCTGTCTCTGTCTCTGTCTCTGTCTCTGTCTCTGTCTCTGTCTCTGTCTCTGTCTCTGTCTCTGTCTCTGTCTCTGTCTCTGTCTCTGTCTCTGTCTCTGTCTCTGTCTCTGTCTCTGTCTCTGTCTCTGTCTCTGTCTCTGTCTCTGTCTCTGTCTCTGTCTCTGTCTCTGTCTCTGTCTCTGTCTCTGTCTCTGTCTCTGTCTCTGTCTCTGTCTCTGTCTCTGTCTCTGTCTCTGTCTCTGTCTCTGTCTCTGTCTCTGTCTCTGTCTCTGTCTCTGTCTCTGTCTCTGTCTCTGTCTCTGTCTCTGTCTCTGTCTCTGTCTCTGTCTCTGTCTCTGTCTCTGTCTCTGTCTCTGTCTCTGTCTCTGTCTCTGTCTCTGTCTCTGTCTCTGTCTCTGTCTCTGTCTCTGTCTCTGTCTCTGTCTCTGTCTCTGTCTCTGTCTCTGTCTCTGTCTCTGTCTCTGTCTCTGTCTCTGTCTCTGTCTCTGTCTCTGTCTCTGTCTCTGTCTCTGTCTCTGTCTCTGTCTCTGTCTCTGTCTCTGTCTCTGTCTCTGTCTGTCTCTGTCTCTGTCTCTGTCTCTGTCTCTGTCTCTGTCTCTGTCTCTGTCTCTGTCTCTGTCTGTCTCTGTCTCTGTCTCTGTCTCTGTCTCTGTCTCTGTCTCTGTCTCTGTCTCTGTCTCTGTCTGTGCGTGTGCGTGTGCGTGTGCGTGCGATAGGCTAATTGTTGAACTATATTTTTTTGATGGATATTTTGGAATTCACTAATCTCTCAGATCACCTTATAACACATTTTTGAACTTTGTGCGGTTGCTATGTATACATATGGACATGCTTCTGCATCCTACTTTTTTAATGCAATGCTGCCTGAAATATGTTTACAACTGTGAGCAAACTATTTAATTATATCAACTTTGTTATATTCCTTACAATCTTGAGTTTAACTTTGAACTGGATCACTATGCTTCCTGAATTGTGTATATCTTGGTTATATTATGAAATGTATATTTCAAAATGAAAAATGTAAATAGGAAACTAGTTTGTATGTGAGTATGCTAGCATTGAACAATATTGAATTATATCAACTTATGGCATATTACAATCTTGATGAGGAGTTTCACCTCCAGATGATCACTTAATTGTGTAGCTACTGCTACGTGAGTAAAATTCAGATATACTTTGGTTTTCTTATTTTTGTTACCTCTTCACATGTTTTTTTGGCAGTTTTGTTACCTCTGCATGTATTCAAAAATAAATTTCAGAACACTGTGTTCCCTGTCCCGCGGCGCAGTCGGCTCCTTTGTGCCAGGTGTCGCGGCGGAGGGGTCGCCGGGAGTTCACCGACTCATGGCGCGGGGTGCTCGCCGCACGTCGGTCTGTTATCGCGGGACGGCGGAGGGGCACGGTGTCGCGGCGGAGGGGTCACCGGGAGGTCACCGACTCAAGGAGCAGGGTGCTCGCCGCACGTCGGTCTGTTATCGCGGCACGGTGGACAGCGGAGGGGCACGGTGTCGCGGCGGAGGGATCGCCGGGAGGTCACCGACTCATGGCGCGGGGTGCTCGCCGCACGTCGGTCTGTTATCGCGGCACGGTGGACAGCGGAGGGGCACGGTGTCGCGGCGGAGGGGTCGCCGGGAGGTCGCCGGGAGGTCACCGACTCATGGCGCGGGGTGCTCGCCGCACGTCGGTCTGTTATCGCGGCACGGTGGACAGCGGAGGGGCACGGTGTCGCGGCGGAGGGATCGCCGGGAGGTCACCGACTCATGGCGCGGGGTGCTCGCCGCACGTCGGTCTGTTATCGCGGCACGGTGGACAGCGGAGGGGCACGGTGTCGCGGCGGAGGGATCGCCGGGAGGTCACCGACTCATGGCGCGGGGTGCTCGCCGCACGTCGGTCTGTTATCGCGGCACGGTGGATGGATCGCCGCGTCGCCTGCGGGCAGTGCGCCGTGGCGGCGGCGGTGCTCCGGACCGAATGGATGAGCCATCCACCATCCGTGGTGTCGGCTGACAGCTAGATTGCTGGGGAGCTGCGCCTGGAATGGCGCTCGTGTTGTGACAGCGGCCAGGCAGACGGGCGCGCTGCTCGGCGGACTGGTCCAGTTTCTACCCTGCCAACGATTTAGGAGACAGCGCAATACTTTCTCTTATTCCCAAACGTGACTCTGATTGTGCAACCTGGATGGGCGGAGCGTGGTTTCCTGCTATTTTTAGGATGAACATGCCTTACGACGGAATCCTAAGATATCCCGCTTTCAGCTGGGGTTGCACGCCCAATGCCTGGATTTCGTGTGCTGATAGCCGGAACGGTCAAAGGGATCGGTCCATATGGACACTACTGACGGCAATACTGCGTCTAGATATCACCAACTCCGACTCCATGACATATTTTGAACGCAGCTGTTTTACATGATTCGCCAGGCGCATCGGGCCGTTGCTTAGACATATGGTCAGTATAACCTTGACCCTATTACTTGGGATGAAACAAATACGAATCTGTCGGGGGAGGGGGCTTATTCGCCCCCCCCCCTTCGTATCTCGGAAACTGCTGGACCTATTATCTCTGGGAAAGCGGCATTCGATTCCTTGGAGCATGAACTACATTCCTGTATTCATAAATACCCAAAATGTTGTCATGGGCGGATACAGGTAGCAAAAAAATGGGGGAAAACATGCATTTTTAGATTCTTGCCCTGGGACGTTGTTTGAACGCAATTTTTTTCATGTTGGATTTCGTCACCTAATTGTATGCTCTAACATATTCTCCTTTTTAAAGTTTGGGGAAATTAACCCAATGGCGTCCTCAGGCAATTCCAAAGGGGAGTATCTACAGATGTCTATATTTGTTTTTGCCGCTTTGATTTCTGTTTTAGATGCATATATGTGAATTATGGGGAATGTGTATGAGAATGTGAATTATGGTAGTTTTTTATCTGTGCAGTTGCGTGCTCAGGAGGGGAAGGGAAGGGGAATTGAGCTTTGTCTTTTGTTATTACGAGCGAGCGCAAAGCGTTCGCTCGTCCTTCCGTGGTGTATGGGAAAAACATGATTATGAGCGGCCCGACCCGGCCCGGCCCGGCCCGTGGCGACGCTTTTGAGCTCATATCTCTGCAACCGCACGTCCGATTGACAAGTGGACTTCTTTGCTGAGCAGCCCCATCTAACCTACCCTGTTTGAGACCAGTGCCGTTTCATGTGGGTGACTACCACTGCGCGTGGCGCGTGCCTCGTGAGGGGTGTTGAAATGTATTTTCTCGCAATAACTCCGCAACGGCTGGGGCAGATTATGTGCAAATTTCGTGTGTGGTTAGGGACCGCTCAGCCGCCACTTTCACACAACTCAGGGGTGGGATGGCTTTGCACGTGCGCACGTGTACACCCCTATTCTATATCTCTGGAACGGCTGAGCCGATTGTGTTCAAATTTGGTGTGTAGTTAGGGACCTCTCAGTCCCCACTTTCCCACAAGTCAGGGGGTGGGTGCCTCTGCACATGCACACGTGCGCACCTTTTTTTTTGTATCTCAGAAACTACTTGCCCGATCTAGTTGAAATTCCCCATACATTTCCTTCGCGCTCGCTCGTTCATCGCCAACTACGGCGTCTTACTGGTCTCTATCTTTGCCTATTGATATATTTTGCTATGTAGTGTCACGCCATGGGCCCACAATTCCCACTAATTGCATACCTGTGACCGCCTATGCCCCAAAATACAATTATGATCAATGGAGATGATATTGCATGAAATTACCCTCTGCAAAATAACGGTCAGGGGCACTACTAAACACATTGCGTGTGAACGGAGTCAAACACATGCCCCCAAAATCCGTCATGGAATCGCCCTTGGGAAACCAAACAAATCTTTAAAAAAATGAAACGTCCAAGGCATTGCTAAAACAGGTCACCAAGTTTCAAGTTGATATCTTTTGCTATGTTGTTACATGTCTTGGGTCCACAACTCTCCCTAATTTCATCCCTGGAGGCGCCCATAACATTGGACCATGCGCTTGCGTCCCACCCCTGGAACCGCCTATGCCACACAATACAATTGTGATCCATGCAGATGATATTCCACGAGATAGTCCACCGCGAAATAACGTTTTGAGTTACTAAACACCATGTGTGCCTCCCCTTCCAAAAAATACACTTGCCCCCCAAAAAAACGTTCCTGGAGTCGCTTGTGGGAAACCCCCAAATATATATATATATATATTTTTTAAATCACAAGGTGTGCAAAGAACAGCTAAGAAGGTTCACTGAGTTCAAAATTCTTATCTTTCAGATTTCGATGAAATACCAGTGACCCAAAATACGGCGCCCATGCGCAATCCCAAAATTTGACAAAAATGTTCAACATGTCTACAAATGGCAGTAAGGAAAGGTGTGAAAGTCGTAGGCTCGTATCTACAATGGTTAGAGAATGGGAACTGATTCCCTTTGAGCTACAAATTAAGTTTTTAGATTTGGGCGAATGACGTCATTATTGAGCTATATCATTCAGTATAGCTCAATAATACATGCATAACATACATAACATATCATTATTGTTCAATAATGACGTCATTCGCTCAATAATGACGTCATTCGCCCAAATCTAAAAACTTAATTACCGAGCGGGCGCGAAGCGCCCGTGAGGTTTCTCGTCAACTTACTAGACAAATGTACATTTGACCCGGCCCGACCCGGCCATACATACGCTTTTCGGAAGCTGATAACTTTGCAACCACTGCTCCGATTGAGATCGGGTTTTCACCTTTGGATGGGACGATCAAATCAATTTTGATTGTGCTATGGTGCGTTCTGATAGCGGTGGAACCTCAGCGCGTGGCACCCGCAGACGTCAAAATGAACAAAACTCATTCTTGATATAAAAATGGCTTGATTTATCAAAGCATTCGTTTTGTATACGCTGAAGCATGCAGCGCTCAGGACGTACTCCCTTTTGGCGGATTCGAGAAAGGAGATCATGTACAATTTAACCAGTAAGGCGCCGTAGTTGGCGATGAACGAGCGAGCGCGAAGGAAATGTATGGGGAATTTCAACTCCATCGGGCAAGTAGTTTCTGAGATACAAAAAAGGTGCGCACGTGCGCATGTGCAGAGGCACCCACCTTTGATTTGTGGGAAAGTGGGGGCTGAGAGGTCCCTAACCACACACCAAATTTGAACACAATCGGCTCAACCGTTCCTGAGATACAGAATAGGGGTGAGCACGTGCGCACGTGCAGAGGCACCCACCCCCTGACTTGTGGGAAACTGGCGGATGAGAGGTCCCTAACCACACACCAAATTTGAACACAATCGGCTCAGCCGTTCCTGAGATATAGAATAGGGGTGTACACGTGCGCACGTGCAGTTACCCCACCCCTGAGTTGTGTGAAAGTGGCGGCTGAGGGGTCCCTAACCACACACGAAATTTGCACATAATCTGCCCAGCCGTTGTGGAGTTATTGCGAGAAAGTACTTTTCAACACCCCTCACGCGGCACGCGCCACGCGCAGTGGTAGTCACCCACATGAGTCGGCACTGGTCTCAAACAGGGTAGGTAAGATGGGGCTGCTAAGCAAAGAAGTCCGCTTTTCAATCGGACGTACGGTTGTAGAGATATGAGCTCTCAAAAGCGTCGCCACGGGCCGGGTCGGGCCGCTCATAATCAGAGTTTTCCCATACACCACGGAAGGACGAGCGAGCGCAAAGCGCGCTCTTAATAAAACTTAATTTTTATGTTGGCATGCATGGAGGCCTGGCAATTTTGACGGGGGACTGAAAGGACTAAAAGGACTATGTGTTACTACCACGTGTGCTCCCGTACCGTGTCATATTTCAAACCTGTTTTAGCTGTACCAGTGCGCGCCCGCTCGGTCATCGCCCAAAAAGGCGTTTTACTGGTTTGTATAAAGTTAAGTAACTTCGAGTGAAAAATATCACCATCGTTTTCAGCAGCACTTACTTCATATTTTCTACTCCAACCAGCGTATATTTGACAACTTTCAGAAAGGTGAAACATTCCCTTTAAGGGAGGTCATTTTAGCCCCTCCCCCTCCCCCCGACACTAATAGGGTTAAGTTATGCATGCGGTCGACTGGCAAAACAAAAACTTGACATTTGTATTGCTCGCAATGCAGAAGGTGTTGAGGGTCATGGTACGTCCATGTATTATGTGTGACTGGTCATCATTCGATCAGCGAAACATTCTTATGTGCAGCTGATAGATCAACTTGAAATGTTATTATATTAATATGGAGATTGTATGACCTTTCCTCGAAATTAAAATGGAAAAAGTTCCTAATTAGACTTGATTGATATTTCGATCACAGATCTTCATCAGAATGAATTAGCTCAAACAATAAGAATACAAGTTGTTTTATGCTGCAGATTGTTTCCCGCGTGTTTTTTTTCCTTCTCGCTATTCGCGCGATATTTCTCGCGCGAAATATATTCCGTACAGGCACAACCGTTCAAAAGATAAACGAACGATTTCTATTACATGCCCTATTGCCCTACGAGTATAACGATAACATCACATTAAATGAAAAACTGCTTTACTTAAATGCAACTACCTTTGTAACCTTGCACACAAACGTGCATATAAACATAACTCTCTATGAATATAAATATACACCCACCCACGTATTAACATCCATGTACACGTACCAAGAAATACGTACATGAACATCAACAAGTTAACATTTAACAAGACAAAAACAAAAACATACCGTCATCATATATCGCACACGTGTTTATATATATTGCTGCCTAAATACATACATAAACACTCGGCACCTGCCATTCATCCAACCTGCGTTAAGTCAGACCGAGCATGATTACAAGAGAAGTTCGAGCGTTATCTACATGATCGGCCACCACGATACATTGGAATTCAGCTTGGGTTGATACTTTCTGATCAGAATTGATTCTACAATTTTGCGGCCTGGGTGGTCCTTAGCCCAGTAAAACACTTTTACTTCAATAGGCGAGGGGATGTGACCAGCTTCCGGATGAGTTTCTCTAAAATGATCTCCCATAGTGTCATATTTTCTACCTATCTTGTCACGGACGTGCTCATTGTACCTCAGCCGTAACGGGCGTTTAGTTTATCCTATGTACATGGATGTTATCCTATGTACATGGATGGTATCCTATGTACATGGACGTGTACATGGATGTTAATACGTGGGTGTGTGTATATTTATAGAGTGATGTTTATATGTACGTTTGTGTGCAAGGTTACACAGGTAGTTGCATTTACGTAAGGCAATTTTGCATTTAATTTGATGTTATCGTTATACTCGTAGGGCAATAGGGCATTTCATAGAAATAGTTCGTTTATCTTTTGAACGATTGTGCCTGTAGGAATATATTTCGCGCTAGAAATGTCGTGCGAATAGTGAGAAGAAAAAAAACGCGGGAAACAATCTGCAGCATAAAAACTTGTATTCTTATTGTTTTAGTTAATTCATTCTGATGAAGATCTGTGATCGAAATATCAATCAAGTATAATTTGGAACTTTTTCATTTTAATTTCGAGGAAAGGTCATGCAATTTGCATATTAATCTGTCTACATGTTCCTCGCACAAACACTGAGAAACCTAAGTGAAATGTTATTATGTGAAAACTATTGCAGTGAACGTGGGATAGGCAATCAAGCTTCCGGAACTAGAAGTACTGGCTTGATTGAATTTGACCGTCTTGCTTTCTGCCTAGATGTCTGTGCTCACATAAACTAGCTGATCGCCATTGCCTGTCAGATCGAAACGTGCAGGCGACACTGTCCGTACCATCTTCCATAACCATCTGAGGATGGCATACAAATTGTCGGTGAGCACAGCGTCTTGGCGAGCGCCGAGCCGCACATTCCTCCCCGGCTGCGTAACCGACTGCCGGCACCGAGCTGGGCGTTAGACTGTACCGCAGCACTGCACTACTCGGCGGCACAGCTGCCATCCAGGCGGCAGCTGCGGTGTACTGCGGCGCAGCCTACCGCGCCTCAGTTGTGGGAGCGGGCGGCACTGCGCACTTGGCGGAGCGGCGGCGGTTTGCCGGAGAGCTGCCAGCCAAGCAGCGTCGGCCCGTGTGACGCCTATCGGATGATCGTTTGTGCACGACACGTCGCCGCCCTCAGCGCGACACACCCTCTAATTAGGCGAGCTGTCGGTCGCAGAAGGGAGGGGGGGGGGGGGTCTCGGCATCCCGGCGGCAAGTTTACAACCATACAACGGAATTCGCACCGCCCGCCGGAGGTGACGTCACGTTGACGTCAGCTTCGTCAGCGCGAGGTGCGCGCGGCTCATGGGGAGGGTTTCAAACGCGCACACGCGCAGTCAGCTGCGTCAGCGCGAGCTGATTTCTGTTTACGGCTTCGGTCAGTATGGCAATCGGCGATGTAGTGAAGTGAATTAGGTCTCTGATAGCCCGTTTTATACATGTGAGATAGGCAAATTGGAAGTGGTAAACGGGGTCTGCACGTCGTTGCACGGCGTCGGCTGCGTCTGCCTGAGATGTGCATGGTATGTAAGCAGGGTCTCGGCTAAGGAATTATCACAGGGGGGGGGGGGGGCAATTATAAAAAAAACATGCTGCTAAGGCATATGGTTAAGCGCAGGCACGTAGACAGGATTTTTATCAGGGGGGGGGTACGTCAGTGGTAGAATCATATTTCGCTCCTCAGCCAAATGTTGACGGTGGGGAGGGGGGGGGGGGGGAGGTCGGGTCGTCATCAAAATCGCATTTATGTAGTGTAAATTGGTTTCCTCAGGGGGGCTATGGCCGTCTCTCCCCCCCCCCCCCCCCCCCGCCCCTTTGCTACGTCCCTGATTAAGCGTACCTATTCATAGGTACTGATACATTTTGAGTGTGATAATGACAAACATAAGTGTAAAACAGACATAAAATAGTAGAATAATGCAATAATGAAGCTAAATAAAAATGATAAATTTAAACACGCCCATCATCGAAGGTCCACACCTGTGATGTCGATTTTTGAAAACGATTTGGGGACCGAACAGGAACGGAGCGAAGGGGTCCACTGGCGCATAGCTTTACCAATACAACTAAATCGGGCGAACGTTAACACATTTCCTGAAGGAAGATCTAAGCAGCTTATACAAGGGATAATTTATTTTAAAACAGTTCTTAACCCGCACCCTGCCGGTGCTCGGCGCCAGCTTAGACGTGCTAGGGAAAGCATATGACGCCCCCACCCCCGAACTCGGCTCCAATGGGGATTAGGCAAAATTCACAAGTACCATTCGATAGCTCGTCTAAATTCATGTCGAAATTGCCACATCGCTCAGTCAAACACTGGCTGTGGCTCGACCACAAACTTCTTTGGGGGTGGGGTCACTTGATGTGACCTGGTGGCCTGACCCGAGATGACCCGAGTCAAATTGTTTACTTAAGGTGCGCAATTCATGCTGAAACAGCTGTGCCAGAAATGGTGGTGCTGCACGCCACCAATTCTAAAACAACAAATAGGGGGCGTCCTAACCCAACCTCCCCGTCAAACGCCCCCGCTCGGCTCGGCACGACGCGACTTTGTTTGCAAAAGCAAACACAGCCAGACGAGTTTTGAGACAGTTCTTCAAACCGACGTTTTTGGACGTTCTGGATGCGCCAGTGGGTCAAGGGCTCAATTAGAGTCATCATATCCCTTACACAATCAAACAAAAACATTAGTTAAACATTTTGTGAGACGTTTCATTTTTGACTAAAAGTGAAACACCGGCTATTGTATTTCATTAATACAATAGCCGGTGCAATTAGTAACTCCTCATCAAATTATCGTATTAATCAGTGCAGATCCAACCCATGCAATAGGTATCCCTTGCAATGGAAAACGGTATCCCTTGGAATGGAAAACGAGGCACCAAAACTAAGAATAGTTGTTACCTGGTTGTTGCCGTTGATTGCTGATTACTATACAACTCATCTCACATATTACGGTTAGACATTAATAACTGCAATAATTGTTATTCATTTTGAACATTTAAAAAAAAATCGAATGATGCGCATACCACGTAAGCGGGGCACATTGTTTTCGAAGCGAAATACATGAAACTCGGGCCGTCGTCCTACCAAGCATCGGCCTGATATCGGCTCAACGTCGGCATTTTTTCGAGAGACCCATTCATCATCGGTCGTGTCGGCTAAATGCTGGCACACAGCCCTAAATTTATTTGTCGGATATACGGTGAAATCGGCTATTCCATCCAAATATGGTTGTGTGTGCCGAGGGGCGCCTTTGGGGGGCCGATGGCCACCCCAGAGGAGACAAACAGCTAAAACTTTACGAAGGAGAGAAATATTGCTTCGCCGATGTTCCCCCGGTTTCGTCGTGTGATGTGATGAAGGTGGTTTTGGGTAGTCTATGTTCCTTGAACCAACGAATTCATCAGAAACTTGGTTTTCCACGGATCACCGTGGCTGAAACCATGGTATAGGTGTCATGCCTGATTTAAGGCCAGACACAAGGGAGAGCCCAGAACGGCAAAATAAGTTGTTTTGGCGGCGAAATCCACAAAAAGTATCAAACAATAAAACAAACTCATCGGAGTTTGCTTCTTTATGGATTAATGGGCGATTTAATTAACTTTCGTGAAGGTTTCTTGGCTTTTTAATGATAAAATAGTCATTTTTGTATTTCAGTTGGTTTGGGGGCTTTGGCCTTTGGCCCCCTTGGATCCGCCATTGGCCAGAAAGCATCCCGCGCAGAATTATCGTCTGAAAAGCTGGGCAGGAAAATGTTTAATGGAAGCTGTTCACGCCGTTCACAATCTGGATTGCAATTGCATTTGCTAGTTTAAATTATTGGCTTGGACACAGAGAACTTATGCCAAGCAAGAACTTTTGCTGCAATATTTGTGTAATTTGGGCAATGATATCCAACCGCGTCATTTTGTTTTACAAAACTCCCTCGCTTCCGTGTTTTGTTCCTTGTTTACGTACAAATAAAATTGGAACACCGTTGTGGTGTTCCATTTTTGATTGGGAGTTTAAAACTACGACCGCATTAGCCAATAATGTTCAAATGGACCACATTGACCGCTTTGTTGGACAATATCATACTTATATAGCCTGCCTATGGCTTGTAAACAGAACAAAATAACTTTCAACATTTATGATAACGATGCATCATTTTAGTTTACTTGTGCCACTTGGATATCACGTGGTTCTGGCATAGTAGGTATTCACTTAAAGCCGGCGACGCCGGTAGAAGTGCCCCGTCATGCGCCAGTTATAAAATCAAATTTGAACGTGTTTACGTGGCGGCGGCACGTGTTTACGTGGCGGCGGCACGGACGGTGCACAAGTGACGCTGCGTTTGCCGGACTTGTTTACTCGGTTCCGGGCCGGTGGTCGCGTTACCTCGTGTTTTCCGCTTAGTGGGATCTGCTGAGGATCTCTCCAGCCTCCGGCCCCCTGCCCCACCCCACCCCGCCTGGTCCGCCTTTCATACCGAGTCTCCGCGATTGCGGCGACCCCTGGCGTCGTTACTACGCGCGGCCAGGCGTCATGACGCGTTGCGGCATCGCTGGATGTGTGTGTGCATGCGCCAATCCCAGTTAATGGAAGCGCTGTGTGCGACGTTTCATCAGTCGTGTCACACGCACGTCGTGCATTAGGGCGGTCAGCTCAGCCGCAGCGGTGGCGCAGCCGCGTCGGAGTCGCAGACGCGTCGGAGTCGCAGCCGCGTCGGTGGCACAGCCGCAGCGGTGTCGCAGCCGCGTCGGTGGCGCAGACGCGTCGGTGGCGCAGACGCGTCGGTGGCGCAGTGCGTAATGCGGCTGTCAGCAAATCCGGACATGCGCCATGTCATGGCGCAAGTCATTCGGTTCTCCGCCCCGGAGGGGGTGGTTCTCCTCACCCGCGGCGGCATATGGCTATAGGTCGGACTACGGGGTGGGTGAAAACCCCTCCCCCACGGTATGGAACAGTATGCACGACGTACCAGTAATGAGACTTTTCCACATTTCTAACCATTTCAAACTGGAATTGTAGCAGCACCAGGGCTAGCCCCAGATCATACTTTATCGCAACATAAGTTGCTAGTTTTGTTGGGTAAGAGAATGTGCCATCAATTGTTTAACCATGGCTCATCGTTTGAATCCGTCACCCGTCTGCAATTACTTCCTGTGTGTGTGTGTGTGTGTGTGTGTGTGTGTGTGTGTGTGTGTGTGTGTGTGTGTGTGTGTGTGTGTGTGTGTGTGTGTGTGTGTGTGTGTGTGTGTGTGTGTGTGTGTGTGTGTGTGTGTGTGTGTGTGTGTGTGTGTGTGTGTGTGTGTGTGTGTGTGTGTGTGTGTGTGTGTGTGTGTGTGTGTGTGTGTGTGTGTGTGTGTGTGTGTGTGTGTGTGTGTGTGTGTGTGTGTGTGTGTGTGTGTGTGTGTGTGTGTGTGTGTGTGTGTGTGTGTGTGTGTGTGTGTGTGTGTGTGTGTGTGTGTGTGTGTGTGTGTGTGTGTGTGTGTGTGTGTGTGTGTGTGTGTGTGTGTGTGTGTGTGTGTGTGTGTGTGTGTGTGTGTGTGTGTGTGTGTGTGTGTGTGTGTGTGTGTGTGTGTGTGTGTGTGTGTGTGTGTGTGTGTGTGTGTGTGTGTGTGTGTGTGTGTGTGTGTGTGTGTGTGTGTGTGTGTGTGTGTGTGTGTGTGTGTGTGTGTGTGTGTGTGTGTGTGTGTGTGTGTGTGTGTGTGTGTGTGTGTGTGTGTGTGTGTGTGTGTGTGTGTGTGTGTGTGTGTGTGTGTGTGTGTGTGTGTGTGTGTGTGTGTGTGTGTGTGTGTGTGTGTGTGTGTGTGTGTGTGTGTGTGTGTGTGTGTGTGTGTGTGTGTGTGTGTGTGTGTGTGTGTGTGTGTGTGTGTGTGTGTGTGTTGTGTGTTGTGTGTTGTGTGTTGTGTGTTGTGTGTTGTGTGTTGTGTGTTGTGTGTTGTGTGTTGTGTGTTGTGTGTTGTGTGTTGTGTGTTGTGTGTTGTGTGTTGTGTGTTGTGTGTTGTGTGTTGTGTGTTGTGTGTTGTGTGTTGTGTGTTGTGTGTTGTGTGTTGTGTGTTGTGTGTTGTGTGTTGTGTGTTGTGTGTTGTGTGTTGTGTGTTGTGTGTTGTGTGTTGTGTGTTGTGTGTTGTGTGT
The DNA here is from genome assembly GCA_036785665.1 of Chirona hameri. Classification (NCBI taxonomy): domain Eukaryota; kingdom Metazoa; phylum Arthropoda; class Thecostraca; order Balanomorpha; family Balanidae; genus Chirona; species Chirona hameri. Next base: position 37,346 of record JAXIVJ010000391.1, read on the forward strand.
TGTGTGTTGTGTGTTGTGTGTTGTGTGTTGTGTGTTGTGTGTTGTGTGTTGTGTGTTGTGTGTTGTGTGTTGTGTGTTGTGTGTTGTGTGTTGTGTGTTGTGTGTTGTGTGTTGTGTGTTGTGTGTTGTGTGTTGTGTGTTGTGTGTTGTGTGTTGTGTGTTGTGTGTTGTGTGTTGTGTGTTGTGTGTTGTGTGTTGTGTGTTGTGTGTTGTGTGTTGTGTGTTGTGTGTTGTGTGTTGTGTGTTGTGTGTTGTGTGTTGTGTGTTGTGTGTTGTGTGTTGTGTGTTGTGTGTCGTGTGTCGTGTGTCGTGTGTCGTGTGTCGTGTGTCGTGTGTCGTGTGTCGTGTGTCGTGTGTCGTGTGTCGTGTGTCGTGTGTCGTGTGTCGTGTGTCGTGTGTCGTGTGTCGTGTGTCGTGTGTCGTGTGTCGTGTGTCGTGTGTCGTGTGTCGTGTGTCGTGTGTCGTGTGTCGTGTGTCGTGTGTCGTGTGTCGTGTGTCGTGTGTCGTGTGTCGTGTGTCGTGTGTCGTGTGTCGTGTGTCGTGTGTCGTGTGTCGTGTGTCGTGTGTCGTGTGTCGTGTGTCGTGTGTCGTGTGTCGTGTGTCGTGTGTCGTGTGTCGTGTGTCGTGTGTCGTGTGTCGTGTGTCGTGTGTCGTGTGTCGTGTGTCGTGTGTCGTGTGTCGTGTGTCGTGTGTCGTGTGTCGTGTGTCGTGTGTCGTGTGTCGTGTGTCGTGTGTCGTGTGTCGTGTGTCGTGTGTCGTGTGTCGTGTGTCGTGTGTCGTGTGTCGTGTGTCGTGTGTCGTGTGTCGTGTGTCGTGTGTCGTGTGTCGTGTGTCGTGTGTCGTGTGTCGTGTGTCGTGTGTCGTGTGTCGTGTGTCGTGTGTCGTGTGTCGTGTGTCGTGTGTCGTGTGTCGTGTGTCGTGTGTCGTGTGTCGTGTGTCGTGTGTCGTGTGTCGTGTGTCGTGTGTCGTGTGTCGTGTGTCGTGTGTCGTGTGTCGTGTGTCGTGTGTCGTGTGTCGTGTGTCGTGTGTCGTGTGTCGTGTGTCGTGTGTCGTGTGTCGTGTGTCGTGTGTCGTGTGTCGTGTGTCGTGTGTCGTGTGTCGTGTGTCGTGTGTCGTGTGTCGTGTGTCGTGTGTCGTGTGTCGTGTGTCGTGTGTCGTGTGTCGTGTGCCGTGTGCCGGGTGTGGGTGTGGGTGTGGGTGTGGGTGTGGGGGGGGGGGGGGTGTGGGTGTGGGTGTGTGGGTGTGCGCGTGCGTGCGCGTGCGTGCGTGCGTGTCTGTGCGTGTCTGTGTGTGCGTGCGTGCGCGTGTGCGCGTGTGCGCGTGTGCGTGTGTGCGTGTATTGGTGGTAAATGTGACTGAAGCATGATTAACAAAGACACCAGCCACTTTCCCAGGTTCTGCGCGTTTAGTCTGGCAGTTGCGGTAATCCTGCAGCCCCCAAAATAGCACTTTGGCCGCCCTTATTACTACCTCTCCACCACCACATGGCCAGTGGGTACAGTCGGCACGATTCTGTGGGAGGTGGGAAGCTGTGGCGTGGGTCCCTCCTGACCTTCGGCGGCCCCTGAATGGGCTGACGTGATAGTTTGGCATAGTCCTCCTGATTCTCTGGGAGGTGGGGAGCCGTGCCGGGGGTCTCCACTGACCTCAGCCGACCCCTGCATAGGCTGTTGTGATAGTTTGGCACAGACATAGGTATCCACTGACCTCGGCCGACCCCTGTATAGGCTGTTGTGATAGTTTGGTACAGACATAGGTCTCCACTGACCTCGGCCGACCCCTGCATAGGCTGCTGTGATAGTTTGGTACAGACATAGGTATCCACTGACCTCGGCCGACCTCTGAATAGGCTGCTGTGATAGTCTGATATAGTCCGCCTGCTTATGTGTGTGTGTGGAGGGAGGGGCGGTAAGCCGTGCCGGGTCTCCACTGACCTCGGCCGACCCCTGAATAGGCTGCTGTGTGGAGCTATTCTCGTTCAGTATCGGCGTGACGCCGGCCGCTGTTTGACGGTGTCGTGCCGCCCGCCAGGATTCCCACAGCTCCAATCCGGACCGATCCGGGGGGGGGGGGGGGGAGCCAGCTGGACCGATGCGACCACCGTCTGGTCTGGGCTCAGGTGCGATTCGCTCTCGTTTGCGGCACGATGCCAGCCCTTGAGGCTCGGAGGCGCCGGGGTATTAGTGTTAGCGTTGTTAGTTAGGGAGCCAGCTGGACCGATGCGACCACCGTCTGGTCTGGGCTCAGGTGCGATTCGCTCTCGTTTGCGGCACGATGCCAGCCCTTGAGGCTCGGAGGCGCCGGGGTATTAGTGTTAGCGTTGTTAGTTAGGGAGCCAGCTGGACCGATGCGACCACCGTCTGGTCTGGGCTCAGGTGCGATTCGCTCTCGTTTGCGGCACGATGCCAGCCCTTGAGGCTCGGAGGCGCCGGGGTATTAGTGTTAGCGTTGTTAGTTAGGGAGCCAGCTGGACCGATGCGACCACCGTCTGGTCTGGGCTCAGGTGCGATTCGCTCTCGTTTGCGGCACGATGCCAGCCCTTGAGGCTCGGAGGCGCCGGGGTATTAGTATTAGCGTTGTTAGTTGAATCCGGGTTTTGCGTCGCGCTGTGACATAATTGTACCTAATGTTACGATTGTTATGGTTATTTTTAATATTAGAGCTCGTCGCTTGACATGAAGATAGAGATAAGGTTGGTTGGCGAACCTTGTGTGTAGATCAGTATTTTAGATGTAGAAGCCTCGAAATTGTCGTAGCTATCGCTGTCGCGGCCAGTTTGTTTTAAGAGAGACGCAACTTGACGACTTATTTGGGCATCACTCATGTGCAAGAAGCCTCAGCAAGTGATGCTGGACCAAAGACCGCTTCGCCTAATATAACAACGAACCTTAGATCCCACCATGTCTTACGACAAAATCCAGTTCAGTAAATCAAGTATTTTGCTCAATTGAGTCCGACCCTATGCAGTGTCGGATTTCTAGTACCTATCAAGAGACCTGTCACGAGACAAAGCTTGTTGCATGGCCACGATCGGATGCTGGCATCCGAGCGTGTAATTCAAGTTAAGCGGCAGAATCAACTGCGAATGTTTGATGTGCTCTTAGATAGACCTAGCCTCTGATGCCATCTGACCAGCTCTGGGTGCCATATGATTGTTGACCAAGGCAGTCGGTGCGCCCATAAGCCCAATTTATCATCATCATGTGACCTTTTGCGGCCAATGCCACCGACCGGGGGTTAGCCCGGAGAAAGTCAGATATCGAACGCCGGCTTTGTCTAGTAAAGGCGGTATAGGCTTTAAAAAGTGACTTTTACAATATACATATTTTGTATTAGTAACTCGTTAATGTGGTATTGATTTATCAAAGTCTTTTGATCCCTCTAGTTTCAAGGGTCATCCTCGTTGCCAATGGCAAACACGGAGATGATCTGGCTTAACCCGCGAGTTACTGGGGTATATTTCATAACGCGACTTACTGGGGGGGGGGGGGGGCTATTTTTTGCCCCCCCCCCTTCTGATCTCCGGAATTACTGGACCGAATGTAAAAATTCAAACGGCATTCGATAGCCCTGGGAAATTTATCGAGGGAACATAATATTGTTGACCTCCGGGTCACCGATGACGTCACAGGTCAGGTCAAGTACAAAATGTTTGACCGTGTCAAAAGGTCTCGATGGATGAAATTGTCGCGCAAAATTGCGATATTAAACGCATAAACTGTCGATACATCGGTATGATTCGTGTGTGTGTCTGACACTTCTAAGTACCTTTCTAAGCCGTTTTTTTACCTTGGGTCAGGTCAAGGTCATCCGAGGTCACGAGGTCAAACTGCAGATTACGGTCATTAGGCGTTGTAGCACATGTTTATGGGTTTGTTTTTCGTCTAGCACGCGAAAAATGTTAAAGGTCATAACTCGGTCATTTTTAAAGATATCGACTTTAAATTTGGTACACATATTCACCGCATACGTCTCGATCACATATATTCCGGTTTTTGGATAATTCTGATTTTTTCTTGAATTTAAAAAAAAAATGTATTTGGATTTCTCAAATTTTTGAATTTCAAAAAACTCAAAAATCCGAGATAGCAGTTTGATAGCGCGGTCTATTGTCAGTAATTTGATTTAAAGCAATTTAGTTTATCTCAAATATCGTACCTTTGACAGCGTTTTCCGCAAACCATTATTTTGCAACAAAACCCGAAGAACATGACGTCACTCTGACGTCATTCCCGGTTGACCTATCATAGCCTCATATTTTTCCGTTTGCCAACATGTGTAGAATTGATGTGAGAGAAGGTACTGCAAGTTTGGTGACGATACCGGTGTTCGTTTAGGAGTTATTGCAAAATAACGGGAGGGGGGCACAAAATAGCCCCCCAGTAACTCGCGGGTTAAAGGGGGCCAACTGTTTTTGAATGTCATTTTTTTTTTTCATACGGTAAGAAAGTATTGGTTTGATTGTTGATACGATGCAATTCACATCTGGAGGCCCTTTAGTTGATTTTTCACTTATATCGTTTTTTGCTTCTTTTTTTGTTCCTATATCTATAAAACGATCACCACTATAGTGATGTTCTGTAAAACGGCGCGCATAAGACAATAAAATTACGGTCACATCATGCAAGATAGAGAGACAAGTGTTGCACAGCATGTTCTTGCCACTGTGAACTTTATTATGTGCAAGTTTCGTAGCTCTAAATTAATGTATTCGTCGAAAAAATGGCCATCAAGCGTTGCGAGTAGGGGTACAGACGGTACTGTTCGGCTGCTGCTATCAGCGCGCACGAGCTGTTTTGTCGAATTGCTATTGGCCGGCGCTAACGATATGCTAGCAGCTTAATCGATAGTTGCAGTGGTTCTAGTAGCGAAAGTCCTCTGGAGTCTACCCGATAATTGTGTGTTACCAGCCAGTTCCTGGAGTCTTTGGAATATCTCAGTAACTAGTGTGAATCTGGACAAATGTAAGGCATGGTTCGATTCAGAAAATTATGTTCTATAAGCCAGTGTCAATAACCCCAAATAAGCGATGCGAGTAGGCACACTCCCTTTAAATATAAGTCCTTCATTACTGTCTGTTGTTTGTAGTTCGATACGTCGCATGTCGGCGGAAATTCACAATTTTGTCATCGAATTGAAGACGTCTGGAGGCTGGAGCCCATGATGTCAAAGTTCTCGTCACCCACTGTTCCCATAGTTGACTAATATATGTCGCTGTTGTACGTTATAAATTAGTTAATGACTTTCTTTTCATGAACTTTCTTTCTTTCTTTCTGTTGTACGTTATAAATTAGTTAATGACTTTCTTTTCATCTCACTAGAGGTTATGGGCACGATATAACTTCTGCTGCCCCGGCGCTCCTGTGCCTGAATCATCATAAATCACCATTATTAATCGTCGTCACGATGGCGACACGCCTTGTATACGTCCCAGTATCGATGGGCGCGAGGTCACACACCTGCATCGACGAATCCCGAATCGACGAGCGCCGATCGCGTTTGTCCACGGCCATGAACCGGTCCGACGCCATTTTCTATCGACCGGAGCGTGACTCGCGCTGGGATGGTCCCCCGGCGTCGACCGTGGCCCCGCGCTCCTGGGGGTGTCGTGGACGTTGCCAGGCGTTAGTCCAATGTCTCAAACGGATGGCAGAAAAAATGTTGCGTGGTTTATGTAACGTCGATACAACGTGAGAGAGTAAATGTTTCAGCTTTTCATCTGTCAGAATTTCATGTTTTGCATCGAATGTTCCAAAACAAACGACAAGTTCATGTTTATTTGGCTGACAAAAACGAAACGTTTGCACGATTCGAACAAGTCATTGCGTATCGGCTCGTTCGATCCTATCTGATTAATGTTTCATCTTAATCATACCCATCTGGCACGAGGATGATTTGTGACTTATGCACAATTTCATCGAATATCATTGCTATCTACATAACAGCTTTCCTGAACCATTTTTATATGTTGCTGACGATAGTATTGTGATAAAACAAAGTATCAATTTAATTGAGAAGTCATCCAATTTAAGCTTTAACCCTCGCCCTACGGGAGCTTTTTTCACCTTCGCCCTATGGGGGTCTGACAGCCCCCACCCCTGTTAGCTTCCAAACCAAGCAACTTAGATCAATGCGGTAAGAACCAGCATGTTGCCCGTCATGAGAGGAATCCAAGAGTATGCGATGTTTAGGTTTCAGGTCAACGGGTGACCTTCCAGGTCAAGTGAATGACCTCGGATTTACCACGTCCAGAACAGCGATTTTGCTCTTCAGAAAACCTCAAAATTATAAATTGATCAATGTAAACAAAAAGGCATGTTCCTAGACCAGTTTTGGCTCAGAAATACAGAAAAGGTAATTATTTGTTCGTGTCTTGTCCAAAAAAGTCAAAAAAAAGTTATTTGTAAAAATGACGTCATCAGTTTCTTACACTTGGGAGCCATCACTCAGTCAAAAATGAAGATATTGCTTTGAAATTTGTTGTGGGTATTGACCATACTCAGTTCTCTCACATATATTCCGGTTTTTCTAACATCTTTGAAAATTTTGATTTTGTGGGGATTTAAAAAAAAAAGTTATGTTAGAGGTCAAAAATCCAAAATTTTGCAAATCCGAGATTGCCATTTTAAAGAGAATGGCATTTTGTATCTTTGGTGAATTGCGTTTGCAATTTGCTTTAAAACTCTGTTTTCTACGATTTTTCAAATATTGCTCATTTTTTTACCAACATGACGTCATAAAAACATGATTATCTCCCAAACTACTAAAACAATTTCGATTAAATTTTTACAGCATACGTATAATTATTGTAAACTCAGCTACCGAAAATTTCAGCAAGATACACCGCATGTGTAAAATGTTATTCAAGAAAAAACCTCGGGGGGGGAGGCTGTCAGGCCCCCCCCCCCGCCATAGGGCGAGGGTTAACTGGTCAACGATGTAAATGAACGAGTGAAATACCGTATGCTGGTAGCAGAACCACACTTCATCTGTTATTTTAGTGTTTCGTATTGTCTAGAAAAATTACTAAAATTTAACACAAAGTGTTTTAGTCACTTTTAAATTTTGCAAGTAATGGAAGCCATGTTGTATTGCGCGGAGACTTGTCATGTTATAGTGAGGCTAGAGTTATGCAAATTAAGTTATTAATAATCTCCGATATTTTCATCTCCACCAATGAGCACAGACTTCGGCTCTGTTCGACCTAATATTGAGGCTGAGGTTTACGGAATAAGTTCCGCTTAGTAATGTCGCTGATTATCGACCCTGAATTATGTTCAAGCCATCAGTTTCCACTGAATGTTTAGCTTCCGCTAATCTCCATGTACACTGCCGGTTGACTCCAGCTTGAGTTGGGCGAACAATGCATGTGAGAACCCACCGGCGATGCCCTGCCAGGGGTACAAAGTAATCGGTCAGCGTCCGACAGCAGTAATTGTTTGCTGACCAAACAGACTCACTCATGGACGAAGCATCTTCAGCTGAACAATGTCGCCGGTGTTAACGGCTCCAGGTGTACTCGTACTTCGATGAACAGTTACGTGCGCCAACTTTATCCAAGCAAATTTCAAGCTGGCATCGCCCTTGGTGTGTTATCGGTGCGCGTGGTGTTAATGCACGATACATACCACGGTGCATGATACATACCACGGTGCACGATACATACCACGGTGGGTTGGGAGCCCGCAGCGTTTGAAGTAGTAACATTTGGTGTGTCCTAGTCACTAGTTATTTCAGAAGTTGTCTCCGCCCTTGCTATTTGATGGTATTCTGATAGGCACAAGGTGGCTGCAGTTGACAGGATATATATATATATATATATATATATATATATATATATATATATATATATATATATATATATATATATATATGTATGTATGGCGACACAAGTTTTACGTTTGGTGTTACTGCCTAATTAGCAGCGTTGAAGTTGATGCAGTTATGTTGTCTGAACACGGCTGACATTATGTGAGTTATGAGTCATTATTGAGTCACGGCATGACATTATGCTGGAGAGCTGTCACTTTTTAGTGCCAACAACTCACAACTTCGGCCTGTCAAACTTACCAACTGCAGTTGTTTCTTTTGCAATGGAAGTGGGCAAATATTGAAATTATATAGTTCATTGAAATATAGCTCATTGTGGCTATAGCTCATTGCAATATTTCAATTCATATTTTGAGGACACCCAGGTAGCATTAACCCGCCATTGATGGGGGAGGGGGGGAGGGGAGGGGAGGGGAGGGGAGGAAAGGAAAGGGGGGGGGGGAGGGGAGGGAGGGGAGGGGGAGGGGCGTTTAACGCCCCCTTCACCCTGATAAATTTGAGTATGATTTAGATTCATCTCATTGAGAGCTTTCGATTGCCGCCTTGCGCGTCTCACTGCGATCATTGGTTCGGAAGATAACCAGGGGAGGGTGCGTTTAACGCCCCCCCCCCCCCCCCATGGCGTTCGGCTGAGGCCCCAGTCAATGCCGGGTTAAGGGGACTTTCCCGCCTTAACATTAGTTTGAGTTGAGATAGCCAAGTTAGTGGCTATGTAGTTAAATTTAGGAAGGTTGCATTTAAAACAAACACAGTTGTCTGGTCTTGGAGAAATTCAAGTTTGATTATTAAATTTGGGCCTTAGTAAGGCTCACCTTATTTGGTAGTTTTGTTCCGATTACGTCATCTCTCGTCACCGCCGTGTGTACATGTTTAGAAACAACCTTGAGGGTCTGGTTTGTTTTGATTTTTGGGTGATGTGTCACGCCGTGCTGACGTTTGACTAGATCAGAGCTCTATCAATAGTTTTGAATGTAAGTTGTTTTGATATGTTTCGGATTTTAATGGAATAATAATTTAAGTACAAGTATATGCCTCGAATGTGTTGTGTTGTGTGCGGTGTAACAAATATATTAGCTACAGTGTTCAGCTGAGTGCCCCTCCGTTATGCTATTGGATTTACCAACAGGCCCCTATTTTCCTAGCAATATTATACCTTAATGGACGAGCACCTGAAAAAGATTTGTTATTGGACGAGCCGAAGGCGAGTGTAATAAGAAATATTTCAGGCGCGAGTCCATTAAACATTGTATCATGCAACTGTTCGCCCGATCCAATAATCCAATAATTCATGACTAAATATGGTATGATCCAATAACAAAAGTGGTATTGGATCCTGTAGTCCATTATCGCTTCCGTTGTTTTTCCCATTGGCTGCAGCATTACGATCCATAAACACATGCATTTATTGGTAAAATATGTGTAACACGTGCTGAAAGGGAAACGGTCTCAGTTGCATGATATTTTTTAAAAAAAATTATCTTGTAATTTTCGTTTTAATTATTTGTTTCTAAAGCGCTTATTTTCGAAACCCGTGATAAGAATATACGTTCTTGGACGATACCGCGAAAATAAATATTTATATCGAGACTTTTCAGACAAATTATTGCACGTGGCCGAAGGCCGAGTGCAATAATTTGTCTGAAAATTCGAGATATAAATATTTATAAGCGGTAGAGTCCTAGATATTATTTCCTGTGTGTTTAACAAGACAGAGTCGATGGCAATGGAAAGGCCTTATTTTAATCTGACGGATTGGTTAGATGATGATGTTGATACAATCGAAAACGAAGCCAAAGACTATGTTAACGGATTAAAAAATGTAAACACTGTGACCAAAAAAATGTATTGGATCAACAAACTAGAAAAGGCTGCAGAAGACTTATTCAAAAAGAAGACAACTATACTTGAACTTTCACCTCGAGATTTGAATGCCTTCATCATCAACATCATCATCTAACCAATCCGTTAAGGTAAGATCCGTTACGGTAAGATCCGGTACGGTATTAGATGTTGTTTCTTTAAACAAGAAGATGGTAATCACAACATACGATCCAAGAAAACAATCCAAATTAACGTCTCGTGCAAAGTTTCCTGGATCCCAGTTTTAGGCTTAAAATTGCACAAAACATACAGGAAAAGACTTGTTTGTATTCAAGTCGCAAGAAGTGTCTGAAACAACATTTTGCCATATTATTTGGCAGCTTAAAGGTTTTCTCTATTGCTCAATAATGACATCATCACCCCAAATTTAAAGACTTATTTCTTTATCAAGTTAAGTGACTTTTTCAAGAGAGAGAAGAAAAAATCATTATCGTATGGTAGCAGTTAAAACAACCACAATGATCTAATCAAAAAGATATTCGAGTTTGATTTTGACATCTGTAAAAATAAGGCCCATGTGTTTCTGTGTAGCTCTCTAGAGCTCAATATGACATCAACTAAAATATTAAAACTTAACTTTTTATTAAATTGAGCACTGTTTGCGAGAAACAAATGTCATAATCGTGTTCGGCAGCCATTACTTCATATTGTGCACCACAAGCGGCGTACATTTGTCAACTTTTTGGAAGGTGGGACAGTCCCTTTCAGCAACACTTACTTCATATTTTTCACTACAACCGGTGTATATTTGACAATTTTCAGAAAGGTTGGAATGTCCCTTTAATCAACTATCACAAAGCGTCAATCATCCCAGATGAAGGAATCATTACACGAGTGATTCACTCCATTCTATAGATCATTGATCGGGCTATACCGACGCCAATTCCGAGGTCGTTCTACCATCTTGTCAGCAACCACCAGCGCCGGTAGGCCTTTGATTACCACGTCGCTCGGCTGGACGGTGATGAGAGATGTGCGCTGATGAAACACCTGGCAGATACTGAATGTGCACTGTGCAGCGTGTTACATATTCGAGCGTCATGCGTGTAGGGGTGTTAGCGGGGTTACCAGTAGGGGATGGGATGCATGTCTAGGTGTCACGTGCGTATTTGGTCAACCTGCGACACTGTCTCGGGACGCTTTCATAGACTGATTAACGAGTTTGGGAAGTGTAGCTTCTGGCAACGGGAACGATTGATAAATGTTCGTTGCAAGCATGCAAGGGTCGTTGGGGCCTTTCGGGCTTTTGATAAGCTGTCTGGCATTTTATTACGAGCGAGCGCGAAGCGCTCCCTCGTCCTTCCGTGGTGTATGGGAAAAATCTGATTATGAGCGGCCCGGCCCGTGGCGACGCTTTTGAGAAGCTCATATTTCTGCAACCGCACGTCCGATTGACTAGCGGACTTCTTTGCTGAGCAGCCCCATCTAACCTACCCTGTTTGAGACCAGTGCCGACTCATGTGGGTGACTACCACTGCGCGTGGCGCGTGCCGCGTGATGGGTGTTGAAAAGTATTTTCTCGCAATAACTCCGCAACGGCTGGGCAGATTATGTGCAAATTTCGTGTGTGGTTAGGGACCCCTCAGCCGCCACTTTCACACAACTCAGGGGTTGGGTATCTCTGCACGTGCACACGTGCACATCCATATTCTATATCTCAGGAACCGCTGAGCCGATTTTGTTCAAATTTGGTGTGTGGTTAGGGACCTCTCATACGCCAGTTTCCCACAAGTCAGGGATGGGTGGCTCTGCACGTGCGCACGTGCACACCCCTATTATGTATCTCAGGAACGGCTGAGCCGAGTGTGTTCAAATTTGGTGTGTGTATGTATGTATTTGTTGAGACCCATCCACAAGTGGCTATTCTGGGCTCCTTACATCTTCGCTACAACAATACAATATGACAACCAATACAGCATTCAAGTGACACCTACAAATGACATTCCATGACTCAAAGAACGCTAGGGCAGTTTTCACCATCGCAACGTAACAATAGCACGTTTGAAATTCGCAACTGAGACACTACTGGTAACATTTTTCGCCAGTCTGTTCCATGCCACAGCCGCGCGGTGGCGGAACGACCTCCGGGTCTGTTCTAGACAAGACCGAGACAGGTGAAGCTGACCGGCATCGGACGCACGGGTGTCGCGCTGAGACACCGCAGACCTGAGGACAAACATATCACGCACCGCTGGAGGGCCGAGCTCAAAGTGCTGCGCCTGGAAAACCTTCACCATGTCTTGCTCCTCAACCAGCCGTGATTAGGGACCTCTCAGCCGCCGCCTTTCCACAAGTCAGGGGTGGGGTGGCTTTGCCACGTGTGCACGTGCACATCTCTGCAACGGCTGAGCCGACTGTGTTCAAATTTGGTGTGTGGTTAGGGAATTCTCAGCCCCCACTTTCCCACAAGTCAAAGATAGTTGCCTCTACACGTGCGCACGTGCGCACCTTCTTTGTATCTCAGAAACTACTTGCCCGATCGAGTTGAAATTGCCCATACATTTCCTTCGCGCTCGCTCGTTCATCGCTAACTACGGCGCCTTACTGGTTATACATAGGAAGCTTGAGTTACGGGCTGAGGGATAGGAATTAGCACTCAATGCTATTAGTTCTGGATTAAAAAGAATTTGGCAATCGTTCGACCGTTGATGCATGCACAAATAGATTGACAAATGAACGTATGGAATTGAGTCAACTACTTGTTAGTAGGATGGCACCTTAATCTGTCGTTGAGGGCAATAGCTCCCATTTATAAAGTAGGATAATTTCTCAAGTTGAAAGGTACACAATCTATGAGTGGGGTTGGGTCGTCCCTTTGTTGCTTCGAAGCAAGTAACCTGTATCGATTGTTATCAGCATCGAAAATCTTCCCAACTCCATTGATTTTTACTCATAGCTCAAAAATGAACACCATCGACTGGACCTTCTCCGTGGAAATATGGAGGGACTGCGCACACTGCAGCTCAGTACCTCGTTTTAAGTCCTCCGCAAGCCTAATATTGTTCAGGTTCCAGTGTGAACTGTTCGCCTGTGACTTGGTTGACCGGCAGTCGGCGATAACGACCGCTTGTGGTCAGATAACGGAGCGACGACTGTCGAACCGCTCTGACCCGTACAACTTTGGACACTGAAGTCTGACGACTGAACTGGAATTGCTCACTCGGGGGCTCAGACTTATCAAAGCAATCAGTTCTCTGCAAAGAACCCAGTCATGTAAATCAATCAAGAAAAAGTTTTGAACTTAAAGGGACATTTCCACCTTTCTTAAAATTATCAAATATACGCCGGTTGTAGTGAAAAATATGAAGTGCTGCTTAAAACGATTATTATACTTTTTCTCGAAAATGTCACTTAACTTTATACAAATTAAGTTATTGAATTTGGGGTGATGTCATTATTTAGCAATAGATAAAACCTTTAAGCTGCCAAATGATATGGCACAATGTTTTCAGACACTTCTTGCGACTTGAATACAATCAAGTCTTTTCTTATCATGGGTTTCGAAATTAAGCACTATCGAAAAAATAATTGAAGCGAAAATCACAACATAATTATTAAATATATTGATAGGAAAGTAAGGACCTGTTGGTAAATGCAATAGTATGCCACACTCACCTGAACACCGTAACTGATATATTTCTTACGCCGCCGCACACAACACAGCGCATTCGAGGCATACTTTTTCTTACATTATTCATTCATTAAAATCAGAAACATAAAAACCACTTACATTCAAAACTATTGTCAGAGCTCCGATCTAGTCGAATATCAGTACGGCGTGACATCACTCATCCATCGAACTTCGCGATCATAGAAAATCAAAACAAACCAAACCCTCAAGGTTTATCTCCAAACAGGTGCACACGGCGGTGACGAGAGATGACGTCATCGGAACAAAACTACCAAATAAGGGTGGGCCCAAATGAAGAAAAAAATATAACTTGAATTTCTCTAAGACCAGATAACTGTGTTTGTTTTAAATGCTACCTTCCTAATTTGCCCTGCATAGCCACTTACTTGGCTATCTCAACTCAAAACTAATATTAAAGGGAATGTTTCACCTTTTTATTGGTTTTGAACTGAGATAGCCATTATCTTTGGCCGTTATTGAAATGTCTAAATTATTAAGGTCATTTTCCCAAAAACTTATCCGTTTTTAAGCAACTGAATTTCGAATTTTCCAAATGGGGCCTATGGTAATGCTGCCGCTGATTGGCTGACAGCCACTTCAAGATTGTTGGTCCTGGAAGTCAGACGACCTGTATTTCTCCAACCTTGGCGAGTACGATGTAAACAACGGCCAACGTGATAGGTTGCGGTCCAAGTGAAAGTTTTTCGCGTTGTTCGAAGTTTCAGTTATGTTTTTTTTTTAAAGAAAGAAATATTGAGCTATCGCAATGCATCGCACTCGTCATTGTGTTCTGTGCGGGAGAAGACACAGTTCCACAATGTTTGTATTTAAATCGCCAGAATTGTCTGAAACGATTGTGCTGCCAAATGCAGACTGGTTATTGATTCAACTTTTTTGGAACGATTCAATCATGATTCATTTTGGAATCTGAATGATTCAATCACCGTTTGATCCACGGATACAATTTTGAGAATTGATTCTTTCCAATTCAAAGACTCAAAATAATATTTTAATCGATGGTCATTCCATATTTGTGACGTCAGAAGATGACCAATTAATATGTTTGCTTCGCCGATTCATATATGGCCTTCATCAATGCTCATTTTTTAATGAATGCGATTAGAATGACCCATTTGCACGAGTGTGAAAACATAACATCTTACAAATGCGTCGTTGATCTTCCGGTTGGTCCCCCCGTTGGTTCAGAGGATATACCAGTTGTTAGTTTTCCTTCTACCTCACGAACTTTCCAGACTTTGCCAATTTTTGTCCGGTATTTTCTTAAAGAAAAAAACTACAATATTTGCAATATGAAATTATACAAATATCGCATGCAGTCCAAATGAAACGCTGCATACAAATTGATCTCGTGATCACAACCGGAACCGAGTTTTTGTTCAACAGGAAACCAGTTTCCCTGCTGCGGGCTATCGAAGTCGTGCTGTTTCTGTTATTGGCACGCACAGCTTCCGACTGGCAATGCGGAGAGTAAACAGGAACTATGTAATCGTTAGGACCAGGGCCAATCTGAGCTCTGCTTTAGCCCTATAAATTATAAACCGATTAAAACAAAGGACTGGGCTAAATGTATCAAATGAACTGCGTATCGCTGCGATGAATGAGCTGATCTTAGCATTCGTGGAGGCTGCACGATTACTGTTTGCCTTGGCGGAGAGTGCAAAGTAATCATGCGTTCCTGAAGATGGATTGTATTGGATTGTAGTTGCATTGTGGTTCGGGTTGGTTTGCATAGGCATAAGAACAGGGGGCGGGGGGGGGGGGCATGGCCCCCTCACCTTTCGGCCATTTGTGTGGCTAATTTTTTTTTTTTTTGCTTGGTGAAAAAAGTTTTTGATGGCAAAAGATTCGCCAAGACGAGAACAGACCAAATCTGCAAAGAAATCTTCCACAGGGGGTTTGGGTTCTCTCAAAACGAGATCACAGTTTCACTGCCCCCCCCCCCACACTTTTCGTGACGTTCCTACGTCCCTATTGGTTTGTTATGGTGCCCTTTCCGCTCAATGATTTGACGAAGCCGTACATTCTGGCTACTCAGTATTTGCGCTATGCCGTGTGGCGGTTTTTTATCGATTTTCCTCGAAATAGTGTATCTGTGACGAGTATTTCATGTTGAAGTTCATTTTACGGCATCACCCACTGTGCGCATAGGACCCCATTGGTTAATTGTACGATGTGCTGAACGCATTTCATTTCGGGGAGGATTGATGATATGAACTTATAGCGCCTATTTCAAAGACACTCGGATAACAAATATCCGACAACCAAACGGTCAATTCTGGTCAAATCGATTTCACTTAACCCGCGCCGTACCGGGGGGGGGGGGGGGGTTTAGACAGACACCCCCCCTCAGGTTTTTCGAGGATAGCGGAAAAAGCGGCGCGCAGCGCCGCCGTTTTTGGCACAGCTGTTTGGGCATCCATTGCCCACATTATGTGAACAAAATACCTCTGGTCATCTCAGGTCAGGTCATCAGACCAGGTCACGCGACCCTACCTCCAAAAAAAACTTGTTGTCGTACCACAGTCACAGTTTTTGGATGATCGGTTTTATACTTATAGGATTTCATAAGGTTATATATATATATCTACAATTCGTGTATCTTAGATTTTTTTATATCAGCGACCTAAGGTCGGGTCAATTTCGTGACCTCTCCATTATAAGTCAATGGAGAAATATTAAAATGCTTCCTATTCCAAGGATACGCAAGATATCGATCTAATTCCTTCTGGATCTTGTTATTATAGGCCATTCTTGATGACCTAGGTGCTATTTTTGTTCAGTGACCCCTACAAGGTCATCCGAGGTCATCCGAGGTCACCAACAGTTGTATGTCAAGAACTCTCGACATAGTGACAATAGAGAAGTGAAACTGACATCAATGTGTTTGTCTCGTCGAGCCACGTCTTTCCATATGCAACATGGCCACCACTTGACCTGAGGTCATTTTTTAAGTTGAACTAACCTGGTCAACTTTAATGAGTCGAAGTGCCTTGATGAGATAAACACGATGGCACCAAAATCATTGCCTTGTCGTTATTAGGTAAAAAGCTATTCGTGAAAAACTGTTTTGTAAAAAAAATATCCCTTTTGACATTTGATGAGCTCTGGAGCCTAAACTATTGACCTGAGCTAAAATCTGAGGACATATTACCGATTGCATTTGTCAAGAGCTTTCCATTGTTTTTTGTTTTTTTCGTGTGTTCCTAGCTAGCATAGTTGCTGTGATATCGGGGGGGGGGGGGGGGGGGTTCTGGAGCGAAGTCCAAAAACGGGAAAATTTGACCTTGGATGACCTCTGGTGACCTTAATATTGACTTGAGTAAAAAGTATTCGAAGTACTTTCGAATGTGCTTGTCGAGAGATTTTGCATGCCTTTTTTCTGCGTCTTTCTAACCCTTTTAGTTTTCGAGTTAGAGGGGGTGTCTAAACACACCCCCCCCCCCCCCCCCCCCCCCCCCCGGGCACGGCGAAGGTGGCGTCGAGCACCGGCACGGCGCGGGTTAATCAACTATGGATTGGTGCCCCTAGAGGAGCAAGAGCAACGTATTATTCCGTTTATTTCTGTTTTAAATCCTCTCTGGTGCTGCTGGCGCAAAGCTGGTGGATTTGTCAACATCCCCAGCTTCTCAAGCCCTCTTAAATGTTTTATTTGTTTCTATTTTCCGACAGTCGCGTTCAAAGCGCGTCGAGCCTTACCATGTGGATGCACAGAAACGCAATCGTAGAACGTTATTGCCCAAGTTCCACTCGCCCATTTGTCGAGTGTTTTCTTGAAATAACATGCTTGGCTGCGGACTTTGATGAATGCTGCTGATAAGACATAAACTACTAGACGATTTGTCATTAATTATCCAGTCCATCTCTTGAGAAAAATTATCAAGACAATCGCACTGTCTAGCGAAATATGATTGAAGAAAAAACATCGCCTCACAAAGGAACTTATGGACGGAACTGTGGTGGAGTATTTTGTTCTCTGGCGATGGACGGGACTATAGTGGAGTATGTTGTGCTCTGGCGATGGACGGGACTATAGTGGAATATGTTGTGCTCGGGCGGCGGAGCTGAACCGCAGTTGCCAGAGCTGCTGGAGCTTCGCCAGCTCGGCCAGTGGCGCAGAAAACGCCGCCGGGGGCCTCACCAGCCGCAGCGAAATACTGATATGGCCAGCGTTGTTTGCCGTTTCAGTGAACTAGCGCTCCACTCTGCCCGGACAAAACAAGCACCAGTGGCGGCCGTCACACCGCGACCGGTGTCCCCGGGGGACGGCAGAGGTGTCCCCGGGGGACGGCAGAGGTGTCCCCGGGGGACGGCGGAGGTGTCAGCGGGGGACGGCAGAGGTGTCTGCGGGGGACGGCATAGGTGTTCCCGGGGGACGGCAGAGCTGTCAGCGGGGGACGACAGAGGTGTCTCGGGGGGGGGGGGGGGGGGGCGGCAGAGGTGTCCGGGGGTGAGTGGGACGGCAGAGGTGTCTGCAGGGAACGGCAGAGGTGTCCCGGGGGACGGAATAGGTGTCTGCGGGGGCGGCAGAGGTGTCCGGGGGGGACGGCAGAGGTGTATGCGGGGAACGGCAGAGGTGTCCCGGGGGACGACATAGGTGTCTGCGGGGGACGGCAGAGCTGTCAGCGGGGGACGGCAGAGGTGTCCCGGGGGGGGGGGGGGCGGCAGAGGTGTCCCGGGGAGGGACGGCAGAGGTGTCCGGGGGTGGGTGGGACGGCAGAGGTGTCTGCGGGGAACGGCAGAGGTGTCCCGGGTGACGACATAGGTGTCTGCGGGGGACGGCAGAGCTGTCAGCGGGGGCCGGCATAGGTGTCAGCGGAGGACGGCAGAGGTGTCCCCGGGGGACGGCAGAGGTGGCTGCGAGGACGGCAGAGGTGTCAGTGGGGGATGGCAGAGGTGTCCCGGGGGACGGCATAGGTGTCAGCGGGGGACGGCAGAGGTGTCCCCGGGGGACGGCATAGGTGTCTGCGGGGGCCGGCAGAAGTGTCAGCGGGGAGGGCAGAGGAGTCCGGGGGGGGGGGGCATAGGTGTCTCTGCGTGGGGCGTCAGAGGTGTCCCCGGGGGACGGCAGAGGTGACTGCGGGGGACGGCAGAGGTGTAAGCGGGGGCGGCAGAGGTGTTCCATGGGGGACGGCATAGGTGTCTGCTGGGGACGGCAGAGGTGTCTGCGGGGGACGGCATTTATTGATTGATTGATTGATTGATGTATTTCGCAACTCATCCACGATGGACATGGTTTTTAAAAGATGCACGTCATTTGTGTTAAAAAACAAGGGCATAAATTCAGGTACACGTACAATACACATCATAGTTCAGTCGCTTGCACAGACATCGTTTCGCCTCTATCCGTCCAAAATCGTGCGCTTTAGGTTGCTCCGGAACGCCGGTGCACTTGGGTCTATCCCTAGTTTGTTCAGTGTGCTCACTCCTCTGCTGCACAGTCGTCTTTTCCCCGTCTCTGTGCGCATTCGCGGCATTGTGAACCGGTCAGCTCGTCATGCGTCTGCTGTCATGCGTATGCTGCTCGTTTGCCCGCGGCCAAATGCTGTCGCTGATGCACTCTGGTTGTCCGGTTACAATGGCCATCTGCACTGAGCTCACAGTGTGGTAATCTACCAACTGTTTCGCAGTAAGCCAACCGAATTGTTGGATGGCGTCTGTTATATGATCGTACTTCCGTCGGCCGGTCACGACTCTCGCACAGAAGTTGACGATTTTCTGGACGCGGTGCAGCTGAACTGCGCCACACGAGCCGTACACAGCTATGCAGTAACGCACTATCGACAATACCAGCGCCTGGACTATGTTTTTCAGAGACGAGTTCGGGATCACGTGTCGCGCGTGGCTCAAGGCGATGAGCATGCCCGTACACTTGTTGGTCATTGTGTCTATATGGCTATGATAGTTGAGATGTCGGTCGATTGTGAGGCCTATATTTTTGACCTGTCTCGAGTCGGGAATCACAGTCCAGCAGAAACTCAGCGTCACCGGTGTTAAGTCTCAGCATGGCTGGTGTGCCCAGGACTAACATCGGGGTCTTCTTTGCGTTCAGTTTCACATCGTTGTGGCAGAACCACTGGTACAGTAAGCCGAGCGCAGCTTCGATTCGGGCGGTAAGCTGGTCCTGCTTTCGCCCGCTGATCAGGACCTGTGTGTCATCGGCGAATTGAACGACTATGACGTCATCAGGCACACACTGGCTCATGTCATTGGCAAATATCATGTATAAGATGCATCTAAGAGCGCCGCCTTGGTAGACGCCGATCGTGTTTGGCTTTGTTCTCGATCGTTGGTTTTGCCATCCGCCCCACGTATCTGAACCTGTTGTGTGTGGCCGGTCAGGTAGTTTTAAACCAGTCGGTGTCGACTCCATACAGGGATAGTTTGTCCAAAAGTTTCTGATGTGGCACAACGTCAAAGCATTTCGATAAATCCTGTAGGACCAGAAGCGAAATTTGACCTTTGTCCATGTCGCGAGGCACCTTGTCTGTAATGACGTGGAGCGCCGTTTCGGTTGAGTGCTTTTTGCGATAGCCGTGCTGTGCTGAAGAGAGAAGTTTGTTTGCTTCGAGATATCCGGTGAGTTGATTGTGTACGACTTTCTCCACGAGCTTCATAATTGCTGGCAAAATCGAAATAGGGCGGGTATTTGCTGGGTTATTGGAGGTCTTCCCATTGGGGATAGGCGTCACTAGTGCGTGCTTCCAGGGACAAGTCCGGTTACGAGGCTGGTATTCACCACATCCAGCAGAGGGTGTACCAACCCAAAGAAAAAGGTCTGGAGCATTGCGACGCTGATCCCGTCGTTGCCGACAGAGCTTGATGGTTTCATAGACACGAGCGTTGCGTATAGCGAGTCGAAATTAATGGGCTGAACTTTGAATGCGCTAGTGCTGATGCGCGGCAGCCGCGTCGGAACGGGCGCGGGTGGTAACGGCACGCTAGCCGCGGTGGTCGGCACGACCGAAACGTAGTAGTCGTTCAGCGCGTCTGGTGTTACATTTGGCGTTTCGCACTGCTGTTTCTTTCGGCCGATAATCGGCTGGAGAACTCTCCACAGGCTGCCGCGGTCTCCCCGACCTATCTCCCGCTGGTACAGTGCCCGGCAGTCTCTGCGGATAGCCGCCCGGCACAGCCTGTTCACGCGCTTGTACTGGACGTGGTCGCGCACGGTCAGAGCCGCGCGGCGGCGCTGCAGTAGCTGCTGTGTTTCGTATGTCAGCGGCTGCGAGTTACGAGGTCTGACACGAATGCGTTTGAGCGGGGTGACAGAATCCAGCTGATCTAAGAATATCTGTTGAAACGACAGCCACTTCTGGTCTGGTGAAACACAATGGTACACTGGGGTCCAGTCGGTATCGGACAGCTGTTGGCAAAATGGTGCAGCGTCGACTTTCAGGACGCCGCTCCACCGTACATCTTCTGATTTTGCAGCGAGCACAGGCACTGAGAGTGTCAGGTCATGGCTCAGAGCAGTACCGCACAGCAAATCGTCTTGCACGAGCTGCATTCAGAGCCGACCGGCGGCGGTACCTTGGCGCCCGCATTTTGGAACAGGGTAGAGCCAGCTTCTGGAAGTCTGCCCGGGACTTGGTGGGCAGCAAGCGGTTCAGCGCTCAGGTGCTGCCAGCTACCTCAGCGGATGAATGGACGAATTCTTTGTCAATGTCGGTCCTAGCGTAGCTGCCGAGCTGGGGCACAGGGCCCGCCCCCTTCGCTCCCCACTCGCTTGCCGAGAGTGGGTGCGTGTTCGTTCTCGCTGCATCCTGTTAGTCTCAGTGCCCTTCATCGAATTATTTCTAGTATGCGAAACTCCCCGGCTCGCGGTGCTGACGGACTTTGCATCCGCCTCCTGAAGCTCGCCTTTAACTCCATAGGTCACGTCCTTCTTTTCCTCGTCAACTCCTGCATCACGACCAACGACGTACCATCCTCCTGGAAACACTCCCTGGTGTACCCCATCCATAAAACCGGCAACCCTTCAAATCCATCCAACTTTCGTCCCATTTCAATACTTCCGGTTATCGCCAAGATAGCAGAGCGAGCAGTCCAAGCCAGCTCTACTATTACCTTTCATCCAACCATCTTCTTGCTCCTACCCAACACGGTTTCCGCCCGCGACACTCAACAGAGACGGCGCTCACCTGTATCAGTGACCATATGCTTTCGGCCATGGACTCAGGCAAAATCTCGCTTCTTTGCTTAATTGACCTTAGCAAATGCTTTGGCGTTATTCACCACGGTAAACTTCTAGAACAACTTCAGACCCTCAATATAGATACTTCATGGTTCCAAAATTAGTTGCACGGTCACACACAGAGTGTTAGCTTCACTGGCTCTGATGGCAAGGTTAAGATTTCCGCACCGCGTTCCATACAGCAAGGAGTCTTTCAGGGCTCATCTCTCGGCCCCATTCTTTTCTGCGCGTTTGCAAATGACCTGAGTCTTCATGCGGCTGATGCGCTTGTGGTGCAATACGCCGATGATACTCAGGTCATGATTTCGGAACCAAAATCTTGCTTGCCTGCGCTTATCGCTCGCATGGAGTTGGCTCTCTCTGCTCTCGGAGATTACTTTCTTTGCAATGGTCTTAAAGTTAACGTAACGAAGTTCGAACTCTTTACCATCGGCACACGACAAAATTTGCGCTCCCTTCCTCAATTCACCATCAAATTTCGCGATACTTCTTTGGCCCCCCGTTCCGAGGCACGCAACCTTGGCGTCGTCTTCGATTAAAACCTCACCTGGGACGCTCATGTGTCCGCCCTCTCTCGCAAGTGCTGTGGAATCCTAGTCAGCCTATCCCACATCCGCCATTTCCTCCCTCCAGAAATCATCCCCGAAATCGTCACCTCCCTCGTGGTCTCACACATCCGTTACTGCCTGGTCGTGTACGGCAGCGGCTCCGCCAAAAACCTACACCGCATTCAGAAGCTCATCAACTTCGCTGCCCGAGTCGTTTCCGGAAAACGCAAGCACGACCGCGTTTCTGGTGTGCGTGACGCGCTGGGGTGGCTGGATGCTCCCAACCTCGTCCTCTACCAACCCTCTGCCTTCTCCACAAAGTCCGCCGCACCGCTGAGCCGGAGAGTCTCGCCGAGATATTCGTCACCCACTGTGACGGGCCTGCCCACTCGCGGCCCACTAGGCAGGACCGGCTCCTATTCCTACCGCGGGTTAGGACGGAGACTGGCGAGAGGCGCTTCGCCTACCGCGCTGCGCTTGGCATGAACGAGCTGCCACGCGAGTTCAACGATATGTCTGTCAGACAATTTAAAAGACAGCTGAAGCGCCGACTCCTGCCAGCAAATGTCTGATTTTGTTTCGATTTCGGTGTGGACGTATGTGTATATATGTGCGCATGTTTTACTATGTCATGTCTTATCCCATGTGTATCCCTTTTTGACTCAGAACTGTAAAAACCACATTCGTGTGGATTGTTCGTTATTATACAATACATCCGCCAGAATCGGTTACACGGTCTCCAAGACGCATGACCGCCCGAGTAAAATCGTGCGGGCCGCCGTAGTGACAGCGCGTCACTCCAGCTCGACGCACGGACTCGGGTCGGCGGTTGCAATCAGGTCAATCAGACTGTTCGCTGGTCGGTAGGCATAGGTGTCAGCGGGGGGACGGCAGAGGTGTCAGCGGGGACGGTAGAGGTGGCAGAGGTGTCCCGGGGGACGGCAGAGGTGTCCCCGGGGGACGGCAGAGGTGTCCTGGGGGACGGCAGAAGTGTCCCGGGGGACGGCAGAGGTGTCTGCGGGGGACGGCAGAAGTGTCTGCGAGGGACGGCAGAGGTGTCCCGGGGGACGGCAGAGGTGTCAGCGGGGGACGGCAGAGGTGTCTGCGGGGGCCGGCAGAGGTGTCTGCGGGGGACGGCAGAGGTGTCTGCGGGGGACGGCAGAGGTGTCCCGGGGGACGGCAGAGGTGTCTGCGGGGGACGGTAGAGGTGTCTGCGGGGGACGGTAGAGGTGTCTGCGGGGGACGGCAGATGTGTCTGCGGGGGACGACAGAGGTGTCTGCGGGGGACGACAGAGGTGTCTGCGAGGGACGGCAGAGGTGTCTGCGGTGGACGGCAGAGGTGTCCCGGGGGACGGCAGATGTGTCCGCGGGGGACGGCAGAGGTGTCTGCGGGGGACGGCAGAGGTATCCCGGGGGACGGCAGAAGTGTCCGCGGGGAACGGCAGAGGTGTCCCGGGGGACGGCAGAGGTGTCCCGGGGGACGGCAGAGGTGTCAGCGAGGGACGGCAGAGGTGTCCCGTGGGACGGCAGAGGTGTCAGCGAGGCACGGGGAGGGGCGTGGTGGTCAGGGAAGATAGCCAGAGGTGGCGCGCCAAGAGCGGTGTGGACGGCGGTGACTGGCGGCGGTGTGGAAAGTTTTGGGCATGACCCTGGCCATAGCACCGGCGTTGGGCTTTATCGGTCGGGCTGCGGGCCGTGTATATGTGTCGGCCAGGCACGAACATGGTCACAGACATGCGCAGTTCCGGCGCCGGGCCCATTCGCGAGTCGATTGCATGCGGTCTGTTGGCCACCAGCTCTGACGATCGCCAGCCGCCGCCAGTCTCGCTGGCAGCCAGACCCGGCCGATCCTGGATCCAAACTCACTCTTCCTGACAGACAGCTGGCTGGCAGGCGTCGAGTCGCCGTGATGGACGTGTCTGTGTGGGCGCGGGGTCCCGTGGTTGATCGCTGGAATTAGGCGCCGGCTCTGTAGCTGTCTGCGGACCGATCGCCTGTGTGCATAGGCGTACACAAGGGGGGGGGGGGGGGGGGGGCAAACGGGACAATTCCCCCCCCCCCCTGAAGGTCTGTACGTGTCCCCTTTGGTCGAAAAAAATGAATTATTTTTGTATTTTTTTAAAGAGAAAAATGTGAAAGTATGCCCTTTGAAAAATATAGTGGGCCAAATCCGGTGAGTTTTTTTTGTGGGGTACTTAATGCCCCCCTGAGCAAAAATTGCCCCCTCCTGGAGTAAATCCTGGGTACGCCACTGCCTGTGTGACGCCTCCTTCAGAGAAGTGACGCCTCCTTCAGAGAAGTGACGCCTCCTTCAGAGAAGTGACGCTTCCTTCAGAGAAGTGACGCCTCCTTCAGAGAAGTGACGCCGCCTTCAGAGAAGTGACGCCTCCTTCAGAGAAGTGACGCCTCCTTCAGAGAAGTGACGCCTCCTTCAGAGAAGTGTCGCCTCCTTCAGAGAAGTGTCGCCGGGGCGACTCAGATGGGATATTTTGCTGAGCTGCTGTCGCCTTTAAGCGCATTTGGTTGCGTTAGCTGGCTACTGCCCGTGCTGTTGGCCTGGCTTCCGACCGTGCTGTTATGGCGCCCTGAAGCACGGCGTGTTTTCGTTACCAAGATGGAGGAAGAATGTGACTTATAGAAGCCGAAAGTCTCCCAAACCAGTTCTTTGCCATTTACAACATTTCTTAACTTTATATTACTCTGTTCTTTTACTTCATTTTACGTGGATTTGTTTGTGTTGCAACTTATCGATCGAAAGTTGTACTTATCGTTGCAACTTTACCGTTTGCACAAATGAGGAAGAGTAAAGGCTATATTAGCATACATGTTGAAGTTTGTAATTGGCGAATTAGCATTGTGTCAATATGGGGTTGCTTGTTTCGGGCATTGGTGATACAGTCTTGGAAGTATTTGGCTTCGGCATATTTTCTGATATAGCCAGACATTATATTTTCGTTCAAACCATTCCGACAAATGCTGGCGCACCCACATTAGAACTATCCAATTTGCCACGTGCATTAATGTTCATCCGGTAGACGAAAGAAGAAAGCATTGATATTCTCAGTTCTCAAGAACTGATAACAGACTGGTGGGGGGGGGGGGGGGGCGAAGTGTCAAATGAACCATCAGGCGTTTCGCGAAAATGCAAAGGAAAATCAGTTTTTACTTCATAATTTGTACTTGGAACGCAATATTTTGCAGGTATATTACCAGCTTTATTGTTTATATTTGAATTTATAATAAGCGAATAACAATATCTTTTTCGAGATATAGCGAATTTAGTGACGTCACTACACACGAGTTGGACGAAAAAAATCAGTTAAGATTTAACAGACCGTACAAAGACCGTACTCTGCTATACTTATGAATTGAATTACAGATGAGCAGCTCCGTGTTACATACGGCTTTCATGTTAATGTCAGTTGTTGAGATGGCTCACCAGAATCGTTCTACTGGTAGATAAATTGCCGCTAGAGCGGGTACACCCGTTTTCTTGCGAGGCATGTAGCCTGGTGTGAAGAATAGTTTGCCGAATCTGAGCTGACTTACGGGCAAGACAAGTCACTATTTTCAGCGTTACGATCGCTCATATCTGTGTATCAGTGCAAGGTTATTGTTCTTACAGCGTAACACAATGTCACCGCATGTGTGAGAGTCGGTTCCACCTGTTACTTCTCACCGATAGTCCATAGCACGGTAGGCAGACAGGTGATACATGAACGTCTTGTAGTAAATTAAATTAGTTTCAAGTCATCTGATGTATAGTACAATTGGCGCTGATCCTGTAGTGTTGAATAGTGACTTTGTGAGTACTAGTTGTGATCACCGGGCACAGGTAGTGCCCGGTATCCGTCGCGGCGTCTCCGTCCCTCCTGGCAGTGTGTGCCAGATGGCAGGGGTGTCGCCACGGATTTTTGAGTGTGGGGGGGGGGGGGCGAAGTGTCAATTGCACCATCAGACGGTTCGCGAAAATGCAAAGGAAAGGCAGTTTTTACTTCATAATTTGTACTTGGAACGCAATATTTTTCAGGTATATTTACCAGTTTTATTTTGTATGTTTGAATTTATAATAAGCGAATAACAATAACTTTTTCCGAGATATTGCGAATTTAGTGACGTCACTACACACAAGTTTGACGAGAGAAAAAAATCAGCTAAGATTTAACAGACCGTACAAAGGCCATATTTTGAGCAAAATGCAATACAAAAAAAAGTCAAAAGATAGCATATGGCAAGGGCTACGAAATGGTTATCTCGGATTTTTGGAAGTTTTTTTTTTACCCCAAACATAATGCAAACTTTTTGTTTTGAAAATGCCCACAAAACCAAAATTTTCAAAGATATAAAAAACGGAATATATGTAAGAGAACCGCATATAGGCAATTCCCAAACCAAATTTCAAAATAATACACCATTTTTGACTGACTTATGGCTTCTAAAGCATGAGTAACTCATGACGTATTTTTTGTATTGGGTTTTGGGGTTTTCAATGATCAGCTACGATAAAATAAACATCCCTGGATTTTTTTTTAGACAAAACTGGTCCAGAAACATAATTTTGCATTTAGATTATCAATTTCGAATTTTGACCTAAGGTGATTTGACCTTTACCTGAGCTTGACACTAAATTTACTTAAATGAGGTCAGGTGGTAAAATGACAATCACTATCGAATTTTACGTGTGAAATAATCCATCAAACATGTGTCGCATGATTTCTGTAGATATTTTGCGCATAGTGACCTTTTGTGACCTGACCTTGACCTTTGCCAAAAATTCTCACTTTAGCTCATGCGGGATGTGTATTATACCTTTGAGAGCACTGGGTGATCATGGTCGCAATCGAAGGCTTTTAACCCTCGCCCGGGTAGGGCAAAATCACTACGTGTTCGGGTAGGGGGTACGACCCCCGCCTTAGCGTTTCGCCCCTAATTGAGCTAGAGCCTCGATTCAAAAACGAGGGTGTTGCTTGTGACGAGAGGATGCCTTGACATCCTATTTTAAGGTCTTGGGTCTTAGATGACCTCTGAGGTCATGTCAATGACCCAAAAGTCATCAAAATGGTAAATGCGTATAAATTGAATTTTATCGAGCTAGAATCGTGAATGAGCATTTCATAATGCTTGATGGGTGCCAAATTTGAAATCAGCGTCGCAAAATGTCCTAAAAACTGCCAAATTCCAAAAAGGTCATGTCAAGTAATCTGAGGTCAGTGACTTCGGTTGACCTGTGGAAGTGCATGACCCCAGTGGAACATATAATTATGTAAAATGGCTCCCAAATTTGAAATTAGCGTCACAAAATGTCCTAGAAACCGCCAGAAGGAAAACAAATGTCATCTGAGGTCATTGGAGGTCAATGACCTCGGTTGCCCTCTGAAAAGGTCAATCGAGGTCACAATCTCATTGGAAACCACAACTGTCACCTGGAAACACCTACGCATATGCTCCTGAATAACAAGCACTCGGAAACTGCACAAGTTACAAGCATCGATACTGCGGAACGCATGTTTCGCCTGACCTGACCTTGAGAAACAGGTTATAGGTCACGGGTCATGTAGGTTAGAAGTTCAAAATTTTCGGAGTATGTGTCAAATTGTTCAAAAGTAGGGTACTGAAAGTGCCATCGCAATCGGTTGGAAACTACGCGAGTTATTCCCAAAAAACCGAGGGAGGTGGCATCCACTCCCCCCCCCCCCCCCCCCACCCGGGCGAGGGTTAATGGAACGTATGGACCATACACTTAAATACTTCGATTTTGACCTTTGACCTGACCGTGACCTGACATGTGATCTCA
Source organism: Chirona hameri (assembly GCA_036785665.1). Lineage (NCBI taxonomy): Eukaryota > Metazoa > Arthropoda > Thecostraca > Balanomorpha > Balanidae > Chirona > Chirona hameri. The sequence goes on from JAXIVJ010000391.1 coordinate 65,245, forward strand.
ATTCCAAAATTTCGAATATACTCTAAATGTGTTGCATTGAGAGCTTTCGAATGCCGCCTTGTGCGCCTCGCTGCGATCATTGGTTCGGAAGATGACCAGGGGGCGTGTACCCCCCCCCCCCCCCCCAGTCAATGGCGTTCGGCTGAGAGTGAGACCCCAGCCAATGTGGGGTTAAGAAATTTACAATCCCACATCCCTATTTCAGCTGAAGGTCTGCCAAGACCATTGATCTTACCTTCACGATAAATCTGACGCCTCAAATCCGAATGTTTCCATGCCCGAATATATGTGTATTTTGGAGTCGTTTAATAGCGATTTATATGTACAATGGAATGGGTGTGTTATCCTCCACGCTTTTTCTGATTGTCCAATTAACCAAATAGTGCCAATTGTCTGATTGCACGTGTGTACTTCCAGCCACGTGCCGTCGCTGCTCAGTCCCCGTCACTCGGACGCCGCGCCGCCGCTTATCCAACTGAAATTCGCAGCGCCCCCGGGGATGCCGCGGTGGCCAGCCAGCCTGTAAATCCACCATCACTGACGAAGCCGCCACCGATCCCAACATCCGATCTGTCTAAATTAACCCGATCTGACGGCTAAATGCCAGCATATTCATTGTGACATCGAACCGTGCCAGAGACGGCCGCCGACAACTCGTCAGAAGCCGGCTGCCCCCGGCGATCGGTACGGCCACCGCCAGTGCAAAACACATTACCAGTGCTGGTTTTGATAGCCTGAACTGTAATGTGTGTGACGTTGCGTCGCCGGTTGTTGTCGCCTGGTGCGGTTCTGCGTGCGGGGGTGCCGGCGGGGTGCCGGCGGGGTGCCGGCGGGCCCAGTGCTAATGAAGCCGCGTCAGGCCCGATAATTGCCGCGAGTACCGGCCACGCGGACCCGCCGGCGACGCGCAATCTCCGCTGACGCCGCGTCGCGTCTGTCAACGATGCGCCGGGGGATGTGTTTCTGAGTCAGCAGCCGTGATAGTGTCCGCTCGGGGCGGTCAGGGGTAAAATCAACGAAAATGTGCGCAATTGCTAAAATTACGTTAGTTACAAAAATACGCAAAACACAAAACTCTTGAATTGTGTATAATAAAAACAGCCTACAAAATGTACCTATATATTTTCCACAGGTTCTCAGGATCGCTGGTGAGAGACCTTTCGATAAAGAAATGACTTTAGTATTTTTTTACAGCAGGTTTACCCGGCAGTCACTGGGGTATTTTCTGTAACAAGACTCACTAGGAGGAGAGGCTTTTTTAGCCCCCTCTGGTATCTTCCTAACCAATGATCGCAGCGGGGCACGCAAGGCGGCATTCTAAAGCGCTCAATGAGATAACCACCACCGCACACTTAACAAATTCAAATTAAGGTCACATGTCAGGTCACGATCAAGTCAAACGTCAAAATCGAGGTATTTGAGTTTATGGACCATGCTTGCCATCCATAGCCTTTGATTGCGCCTATGATCACCCAAAGTGCTGTCAAAGGTATGATACACATCCCACATGAGCTAAAGTGAGATTGTTGGAAAACATCAAGGTCAATGTCAGGTCACAAAAGGTCACTATACACAAAATATCTACGAAAGTCATGCAACACATTTTGTATGGATGCTTTTACGCGTAGAATTCGATAGTGATAGTCATTTTACCACCTGACTTCATTTACGTGAAGTTAGTGTCAAGTTCAGGTCAAGGTCAGGTCACTGAATGTCAAAATTTGAAATTGATAAATCCAAATGAAAAAGGCATGTTTCTATATCAGTTTTGTCTCAGAAATACAGTGCTGGCATTAATTTGTATATCTGGTCAATAAAGGCCAAAAAACGCAATGTCAAAATATGACGTCATGATTTATATGCCATAAGTCAGTCAAAAAAGATATAATTTTGAAATGTGGTATGGTAGTTGCCCATATGTGGTTATCTGACATGTATTCCGTTTTTTTTATAAAATATCTTTGACAAATTCGATTTTGCGGGCATTTTTATATTGGAAAAAAAATGGGGTCAAAAACCAAAATTTTCACAATTTCGAGATAGCCGATTTGTAGCCCTTGCGATTGTCTTACCTTTTTAGCGGTTTTCGATTGCATTTTGCTTCAAATGTGTACGGCCTGGCAAAGTTTAGCTGATTTTTGTGTCAAAATCGTGTGTAGTCACGGCACTAAATTCACTATATCTCGAAAAATTTCTGACGAAATTGCTTCATTTTTGCACAAAATGTATAAAAATGATACCCGGAAAGGTACTCAAAGTTTGGCGTCGATACCTGCATTAGTTTTTATAGATATTTTATAAAAAAATCCTCAGGGGGGGGGGGGGCTACCTCCCCCCGTGACTCGCGGGTTAATAACTTCCGGTAATCAATCATGTATGAGGTTCTGGCCGATTTTCCCCTTTGGCGCCGGTGCTGACGGAGTCGTGTCCGCCCGACCAGGTCTGCCACGCGGCTGACCGATCGCCGGCGCCGACACAATACAGACAGACCACGCCAGAATCCAGCCGGCCAATGCAGCTGATTGAGATAAACCTACGGCGTGCTGCATTTACACTGCACGTCGGGGAGATCGTTATTTAGCGGCGACCGGGTCATTCGGCTGGAGATCGCACGTGGCTCGCGGGTAAGGCGTAGATGGCCGCCAGGAACAGTGTTGAAAGAAGACATGAACGGGCGCGGGCGCGGCGCGGCGGGGAGATCCATCGCTTTGTGTAAAGCGCAGTGTATCGAGAAGATGAATGTGCTCGTGGGTTATGGCCGGTGGCAGATTATGATTTAGGCTCTGGCTTGTGTATTGTAGGCCGAGATTGGAGTCGCTAATTTTCAACAAAGTTGTCTGATGTGCTTTAGAGCGTCCGAAAGCTGTTGTGGAGAGCAGCGATCAAATATAACTTATGGCGTGCCGCGTGGTGCTACTTGGTTATATTGGGGTGTTAGAGAAAGCTGCTTGGTATGGTTTACAGGAATATCTCCTGTTTAATATCATAGCCAGTTATTTGGCGATAATGTGTGACATTCGTAAGATCTTATATCTCATCTACCCGTTTTCGTGTTGATCTTTCGAACTATATAAGAACATCTGATTGAACTTTTCCCACCGAGTGGCGACGCTTTGCCCTCCCGTTTCGATCGGCGTCGATCACGGCGGCCACTCGGGCGGTCACAACTCAACGGCTGACCTTGGAAAATCTCCCGCTGACGCAGCTGAAATGGTCCGGCGGTGATTTTACGCTCCAAGTGCTCGTTGGTGGCCGACTTTTACGGCCCGTGCTTCAAAAGCCAGCGTCGCCGGCACGATCGCGGGCTGTATCTACATGTGCACCTACATGTGCACTGTGCACTTGTGGTTGAGACACGTGGTTGTGGTTGTGTTATTGTTCGGATCGCGGTGCTTTTGCAGCAGTTGTGCGGTGGTTTTGCAGCAGTTGTGTACGACGAGGACTGAAGGAGAATGTCTTTTTAAACACAGCAGCTCTGAAAAAAAAACACAATGCTTGTGAGCCTTATATTCAGGGTCTGAACTGAGCTATAATTCAGACTCGATGGGCCTTCGATGAGCCTTTGATGGGCCTGGGGCCTGACCGGATTGGTTAGCTTATTGGCTTGCAGGGCTTATACGGTGCTTAGCGGTACCAATGCTATGGGTTTGGTAGGCAGCACGCGATACGTGGTCCGTGCCGCCGCCCGTGCTGGGTCAGCTGGGGGCCACTGCAGTGGGTTGATCCGTGCTCCGTGCCGCCGCCCGTGCTGGGTCAGCTGGGGGCCACTGCAGTGGGTTGATCCGTGCTCCGTGCCGCCGCCCGTGCTGGGTCAGCTGGGGGCCACTGCAGTGGGTTGATCCGTGCTCCGTGCCGCCGCCCGTGCTGGGTCAGCTGGAGGCCACTGCAGTGGGTTGATCCGTGCTCCGTGCCGCCGCCCGTGCTGGGTCAGCTGGGGGCCACTGCAGTGGGTTGGTCCGTGCTCCGTGCCGCCGCCCGTGCTGGGTCAGCTGGGGGCCACTGCAGTGGGTTGATCCGTGCTCCGTGCCGCCGCCCGTGCTGGGTCAGCTGGGGGCCACTGCAGTGGGTTGATCCGTGCTCCGTGCCGCCGCCCGTGCTGGGTCAGCTGGGGGCCACTGCAGTGGGTTGATCCGTGCTCCGTGCCGCCGCCCGTGCTGGGTCAGCTGGGGGCCACTGCAGTGGGTTGATCCGTGCTCCGTGCCGCCGCCCGTGCTGGGTCAGCTGGGGGCCACTGCAGTGGGTTGATCCGTGCTCCGTGCCGCCGCCCGTGCTGGGTCAGCTGGAGGCCACTGCAGTGGGTTGATCCGTGCTCCGTGCCGCCGCCCGTGCTGGGTCAGCTGGGGGCCACTGCAGTGGGTTGTATCGCATCACCCGTGCAATACCAATGATGACCGAGTGCGTCGATTTCAAACCCTGACTCTCGGGAACTCCAGTGGCAACACCTTGTCTCGCCACTGTGTCATTTGTACTTTTCGGCTGTCATTTTGCACTGTCTGGTTCCTTGGACGGAAATGGCAGAAGTAAAAGGTCGCCACTTGTCGCAGAAAGCGACCTATTCATGCTGCATCCTCGAATCGCATTAGCTGCCGCCTCAGCTATAATGCATTTCAGCGAATCGCAGCATATGCCACTGAAGTGGTGCATTTGCCCCGGATACGGCATACGGCGGCCACCAGACCAGGCTGCTCTCAGAAGATCGGTTATACGACATTTCAATAGCAATGGCGTTCTATTTAAAGTGCTTATTTTCAGGATCGTTTATGCACGTTCGTTTGTACTTAATGTGCAACTACGCCGTTTTTCTCACTTATACGCTTGATGACAGTTCCACTCCTTCTAATTTTAGCTCATCTTTTCTGTTAACCCGCCGGGAAAGATGCTCCGTATGTCTCCTTTAGCATAGCAAGGCGATAACTAAGAATTAAAGAGTTGTGACACTGTTTTCTACAATTCCTTCCATGTTTGTTTTGGGTCAATCTCAATTTCCCTGTTGTTTGTCAGTTGGAGTACGGACTTTGTTCTGAATGGCTTTCTTTATCCGCCTCTATGCTGAACCAGCATTCTATATTTAGCTTCCTCCAATATCTCCGACTGGCTATTAATTTGTTATTGACTCCGCGCGCCGACTGTCTTGATTTGAATGCATAGGGGGCACTCCACGTCAAATCGATACATTTTCTTCCCAAATTTAACCCTCATCTCTCACTCTTTGTAAACAAAAATTGTATATAGGGTTATCTTGGGTCTTGAATTCAGCTGTGGCAATATTAGCTCGATTTGACCTCAGGTTTTCGAGTTATAGCCTCTGGTATTTTTGCAAGGTCACGCTGCAGAGGTATTTTTGGAGGCCGAAATAGTGCGTTTGCCTTAACAAAATGTAAAAACAAAAATATATGGCTGAATTCGCAATGAAACGGAGATTATATTTCTGGGCTTTGTTGCGTCACCTTGAATGACCTTGACCCCGTGACCTCGTGACCTTTTTTCGCTGACCTCGTGTGACCCCGGGTACACCTGATTTCAATGTTTGCCTTTGCAAAATACTCGTAAATATATTGCCTAACAACGCAACAAATAAAAAAGGTGCGTGTTTTCGGATTACCCCTCAAGGAGGAGGGGTAACGGGCAAATATCTGCGAATCTATGGGACCGATTTGGGTGGGGTCTTCACCATTAGATCCGGCGTGGTCCTACACAGTGCCGTGTTGCGTTTTATCCATTTGGGTCTAATCTAAGTGGACCAAATTGGACCAAACCGCCAAAAATCGTTGCAGACGTTATACTCCGAACCTATGGGACTGATTTGGGCGGGGTCTTCACCATTCAATCAATCAATCAGTATATTCAAAACCATCCACGATGTGGCTTTTCTGGTTTCACGTCGATTACAAGCCACCACCTACACCTGTACCTGCAGCAAGCGGTGCCATGACTTAAGTGCTTTGGCACTTTTGCACCAATTGCTTGATTGTAATTTCTGCATTATTATGTGTATTATGAATAAAATCTCACAAACAAACCTATACCTACGATGCAGTGCAGTCTCACACTTCCACACACGTAGCAGTAATGTATGTTATACAAAACCTGAACGTCTAATAAAGACAGTAGCATAAGCTAAAAGATACACACAGTAAGGCGGATAAAATTGTGACGCCATCTACAATGAGACTACCGATACTTCAATGATACTACGCCATCTACAATGATACTACTTATACTACAATGATTCTACGCCATCTACAATGATACTACTGAGTCAGCTAGGTCGGTAATGCCATGGATTACCTAATACCTGGATGGGAAACTCCGCTCGCAACCCCTGTGACGAATAAAGTGCCGCTAGATGGCAGGACTAACAATGTCGCGCCGGAAGCCCGAGTTTCATATCCAGGTATCCATGGTAATGCGGACTTTAATGCGCCCACGGTCTGCACGGCACGGGCGGACGATGACAGGCTATTCCAGGCCGCAGAGGCACGATAGGGGAAAGCCTCCTGTATTGCGGCTAGCCTGCACTTAGGTAGGTGTAGGCTGTCCTGATCTGTGGCGCGAGTACGGCGGTCCGACACGGCGGAGCGGGGCACAAACAGAGCGCGCAGCTCGGCCGGCATCCCCTCCACTCGCAGTATCTTGTACTCTTTGATGGCGTCGCGGTGCGACACCAGGGTCTCGATCCTCGACCATCCTAGATAATTTAGAGCCGGGGTGATGTGCTGATGCTTTTTGGATCCTGTGACAATTCTGGCCGCAAATGCCATATTGAGTTTGGTCCAATCTAAGTGAACCCAAATAATAATTTTTGGACCAAAACCGCCAAAAATCGTTGCCGAGGACGTCATGCTCCGAACCAATTGGACCGATTTGTGAGGGGTCCTCACCATTCGATCTGGCGTGGTCCAAAACGGTGCAGTTTTTAGTTTTATCCACTTTGGTATAATCTATGTGGACCAAATTGGACCAAAACCGCCAGAAATCGTTGCAGACGTCATGCTCCGAACCTACGGGACCGATTTGAACGGAGCCTTCACCATTCGAATCGGCTTGGGCCAAAACGGTGCCGGTTTTAGTTTTATCCACTTTGGTATAATCTATGTGGACCAAATTGGACCAAAACCGCCAGAAATCGTTGCAGACGTCATGCTCCGAACCTATGGGACCGATTTGAACGGAGCCTTCGCCATTCGAATCGGCTTGGGCCAAAACGGTGCCGGTTTTAGTTTTATCCACTTTGGTGCAATCGAAGTAGACTAAATTGGACCAAAACCGCCAAAAATCGCTGCAGACGTCATGCTCCGAACCTATTTGGGCGGGGTCTTCACCATGCCATCCGTGTTGGACCACGCCGGATGGCTGCGTGGTGTTGTCACCCTGACAATGTGTGACCAAAAAATGGACCTGTAGCTGCAATGGTAGCTGAGATATCCGCCCGTTACCCCTCCCCCTTGGGGGTAATTGGAAAACATGCACGTATATCCACGGAAATATATGGAAATTAGAGGAAAAACGCACCTTTTTTGCGTTAGGCAATATATAGACCAGTATTTTGCGAAGTGAAAAATTGAAATCAGAGGTGTACCCGAGTTCACACGAGGTCAACGAAAAAAAAGGTCACGGGGTCAAGGTCATTCAAGGTCACTCACAAAGCCCAGAAATAGAATATCTGTTTCATTGCGAATTCAGCCATATAAATCTTGTTGACATTTTGTTAATTCAAACGCACTATTTCGGCCTCCAAAAATACCTCTACAGCGTGGCCTTGAAAAAATGCCCGAGGCTCGAGAACCCGAGGTCAGAAGGAGCTAATACTGCCACGGCTGAATTCAGGACCCAAGAGAGGAGCGGCGCGCGCTGTCTCGACCTAGGACGGATGGCCCGGCGGGAGGCCGGCTGAGCTCCGCCGCGTCCCGCCGCCACCGTCACCGTCAGGATCCGCCGAGGCCACCCCAGAGGTCAGTCATCAGTCGTCGGACAGGAGGTCCGGGTCATGGGGCCGGTCGGCCGGCACGCCTGGTCACGTGGCCCGGAATATCGCTCTACATAGCTGGGGATGTCGCGCCACGTGGCTGGGGATGTCGCGCCACGTGGATGGTCAGGTGGGGTACCGAGCCACGTGGCTCGAGATATCGAGCCGGTTCCACGTCCACATGGCTGGTTATATCGAGTCACATGGCTGGTCAGGCGAGCTGCGCCGGCTAACGAGCCCGACCTGATCATGCGGACTGACAGGGGGGCTACTGCTGCACGGTTGGTTAGCCCGCACACCGTCTGCGCGTGGTTTGTACCGGCATCGGTGGAGTGGACCGGGCTGCCTTGGCCAGCCTCTCGCCCAGCCTGGCGGCTGATTCCCCATCGTTACGGCCGAATGGCGCCGTCGGCCCGCACCGCCTCCTATTGATTGCACTGCCGGCGGGCCCGGTGGCCAAAAGAGCCGCGATTGTCTGCCGAGGCATTGGGTCGGACGGAGATAGATTTCTGAGGCTGAGATATAGCTGGGGTATATTTCTTGTTCGTCCCGGGATGGCCGCCGGTGATGACGCAGTGCTCTGGTTATGTGGTATACTCCTGTGCCGATTGTTTCGGGGTTGTGGTTGGTAGCAGTGAGTTGTCCCGGATCTCGGCAGTGAGTTGTCCCGGCTCTCGGGGGTTGTGGTTGGTAGCAGTGAGTTGTCCCGGATCTCGGCAGTGAGTTGTCCCGGCTCTCGGGGGTTGTGGTTGGTAGCAGTGAGTTGTCCCGGATCTCTGACTGCCAGTGTCTGGACAGAGGACTGGCTGTGCCGGCGGGGTTCAGTGGCAGTGTCTGGACAGAGGACTGGCTGTGCCGGCGGGGTTCAGTGGCAGTGTCTGGACAGAGGACTGGCTGTGCCGGCGGGGTTCAGTGGCAGTGTCTGGACAGAGGACTGGCTGTGCCGGCGGGGTTCAGTGGCAGTGTCTGGACAGAGGACTGGCTGTGCCGGCGGGGTTCAGTGGCAGTGTCCGGACAGAGGACTGGCTGTGCCGGCGGGGTTCAGTGGCAGTGTCCGGACAGAGGACTGGCTGTGCCGGCGGGGTTCAGTGGCAGTGTCTGGACAGAGGACTGGCTGTGCCGGCGGGGTTCAGTGGCAGTGTCCGGACAGAGGACTGGCTGTGCCGGCGGGGTTCAGTGGCAGTGTGCGGACAGAGGACTGGCTCTGCCGGCGGGGTTCAGTGGCAGTGTCTGGACAGAGGACTGGCTGTGCCGGCGGGGTTCAGTGGCAGTGTCCGGACAGAGGACTGGCTGTGTGGCTGTGCCGGCGGGGTTCAGTGACAGTGTGCGGACAGAGGACTGGCTGTGCCGGCGGGGTTCAGTGGCAGTGTGCGGACAGAGGACTGGCTGTGCCGGCGGGGTTCAGTGGCAGTGTCTGGACAGAGGACTGGCTGTGCCGGCGGGGTTCAGTGGCAGTGTGCGGACAGAGGACTGGCTGTGCCGGCGGGGTTCAGTGGCAGTGTCCGGACAGAGGACTGGCTGTGCCGGCGGGGTTCAGTGGCAGTGTGCGGACAGAGGACTGGCTGTGCCGGCGGGGTTCAGTGGCAGTGTCCGGACAGAGGACTGGCTGTGCCGGCGGGGTTCAGTGGCAGTGTCAACGGAGAGTTGATGCCCGTAAATCGCCTGCTGCTGACCAGCGGGGTGGTGCGGCGTGTGGGCTCGCTCATCCGGTCACATGATTGCCCAGACGACGCGAGCGGAGCTGATTGGGTTGCGGAAGTGAGTCGCGACGCCAACTGTCATCTGGTCCCTCATCGGGCGTCATTTGGGTGCGGAGGAGCGATGCCCCAGTGCCAAGGACGCCGAACAGTGGCGCCAGGAGGGTCGTCCGTCTACCAGGGGCGGGGGTCGTCGCGTCGAGTGACGTGACTAAAAGCGTGGCTCCGGCTCGCACCAGGACAGAACAATGCAATCGCTTTCTTTTCAGCGTGCCAGTAGCGTGGTGAATGGCGGCTGATTCGGCCATAGAGTCGCCACTCGGACTGCTACCGTTTGCAGACGGCGCGCGGCGCTGCCTCTGTCGCGGCCGCCACCCGCGTCAGAGCGGAGGTAACGCTATCAGCCGGCTTGTTAGCACCCCGAGAGCGACCGGCTCACACTTCTTAGCAGAATATATTTATATAGATATATATATATATATATATACGGTATATGCATATTACATATACATATTCGTTTTATATATACAGAATATATGTGTGCGGCATGCACACAGCGCTGAGACGAATTACGGAACGCCGCCGGTTGCGATTACTCTCGACTAGGCGGCGGCGGCGGCGGCGGTCCCTGGGGTACGACAGAGCGCGGCGGTGCAGATACAGGAGCGCACACGCGCACAGACGACAGTCACAGGGACAGATCACGCGACGGGACGACATCGGACCCGGTCAGTGACGGCGAGCCGCCGAGCCGCGGTGTTGCGGCTCACAAACGGACGTCACCACGCGTCCTTACATCATCACAATGTCCGGGACGTCGAGCGGCATCCCCCGGGTTGCGGCGGCTCTCTGGCTCGGCCCGGCGCCAAGATGTGTCCACAGGGACCGCGGCATCTACGTGAACAGGTTCTGGCACGACTTGGAGTGGCTCTGGCGGTGGAGCAGCTTGTCGAGGAAGCCGAGGGAGCCGCGCCGGCGCTGGCAGCCGCGCGCTGTGCCGTCGGCCCGAAGTCGCAGCTGCGACGACAGACCGGCCAGCAGCTCGTCCACGCGGTGGTTCATGCCGCCGGAGCACTCGATGAACTTGCAGCCGTGCGCCATGGCCAGGTGGCGGCCCTCGGCCGTGGAGACGACCCGTGCGCGCACCAGGTCCGACTTGTTGCCCACCAGGATGACGACGTGCCGGTACATAGCGCCGCAGGCGTACAGGCGCAGCAGCAGCGCCGCCGTCTCGCTGAAGCTGGCCGCGTCCGTCACGCTGTAGATGACCAGGAAGGCGGAGGCCGAGCCGCCGGCGGTATCGGCCAGGTCCTCCAGCTGCGCGCCGGCCGGCTCCTCAAACACGAGGCGCGTCTCACGCTCGTCTACAAACACGGTGAGCGTCGACGCGCCGCCCAGGCCACCAGCCGTGTCGTAGCCGTTCGTGTACTCGGAAGAGAGGAACTGGCGCACCAGCGCCGTCTTGCCGACGCCGGCGCCGCCCAACGGCACCACGTGATGGAGGGTCGGTGGGCCAGGGGCCGGCGTGGGCGTCAGGGGGCCGACGGGTGGGGACTGACTCAGTGCCGGGGACGTGTGGCCGCTGGAGGTCAGCGACGAGGCCGGCGTGGTCGGCGGCGTGGCGCGGCGCGGCTGCACGCTGTCGCCGCGGCTCACTACGCCGCGCGATGTGGTCACGAAGGAGCGCACCCGGTCCGGCGAGCGGGCGGCGCGCCGCTGCGGAGCGGAGGCTGAGGAGGCTGTGCCCGGGTCCAGCCAGCCGGCGTGCCGCTCCGGCACGCGGTGACCGCGGGTGAGCTGCGCTCGTCGCGCCGCCGGCACCGCCACCGAGCTGGAGCGCGGCCGGAACTCCGGCAGCGCGAACTCCTCCTGCCAGTCGCGCAGCACGGCCGGCGCGCGGCACGGCGACGCCGCCAGAGAGTGGCGCGAGCTGCGCCGCGCCGCCGCCACCGGCGAGCCCTCGTCGAACGGCGACGGCGAGGGCGAGCGGCTGGCGCACGAGTTTGGCGGGAACGTGTCGACGCGGCGCGCGGTCGGTATGGGCCGCGGTGAGGAGGGCCGCGCCGGCCGGCCGGTGGCGCGCGGCTCCACCTCCAGCTGCGAGGAGCGGCGCCGCAGGTGGGGCGGCGGTCCGCCCGTCCCTCCCTCCTCCACCCAACAGGACATGGCTTGCTGGCTCGGCCGGCCTGTGTCGGCGCGCATTCACCGGACTGGCGCTGACCGCTGCCGCGATCTGTCGACACAGGAGACACGTGGTCAGCGGCAGGAAACAGCAATATTGCGCGGACATTGTTCAGGGGCGCAAAGGGGCCGGCGATGTCGTCTCGCTCGAAAACATGAAACCAACTAAATGTTTGGCGGGAACGGTGCGCAATTCTATGTTTTTATCTTCACTCTCGCCGGTGCTGGTAGTTTTAAACAGCAGTGAGATGTGACATAGCTAGAGAGCATTTCGTGCGAACGATTATTTGCGGAACGACGTAAGAGGCTAGAAGCTAAGTGGTGCTTAAGTGTTAACGCTTCTCGTTAGTTAAAGTTGTTAGCGTCAGCCTTGCACGGCGTAGGTAACTAATTTACCGCTGAAGTGTTAACGATTATCATAGACCAAGGCTGTCATTGCCAGCCTTGCTCGGTGTGAAATGTCTCGTTTGTTCTCGGTGGATTAAAGCTGCGTCTTAATTTAATTAAGGTATTTAAGCACGAACAGGATATGCAAATCCGTCGATTCTCACTTTCCTGAACCCCAAAGGTAAAGTGGCAATTCTAGTGATGGGGATATAAGAACAACAGAGACATTGTGCCAGTATAACGCTCTGGGAGGTTCCACTGCTTTGGATATAAATGTCAGCAAAGGTCGAATGCATGTCGGCCTTCAGGGCCATCGGTATCAAATCCATTTAAATTAACATTCGCCCTTGTGGGGGTCATTTTGACCCCCCCCCCCCCCACCAGGTTTTTCGGGATAGCGGGAAAGCTTGTTTTCGTTTATTCCTAGCTATCATAGTTCCCGAGATATTCGGGGTTTCTGGAGCGAAGTCCTAAACTTGGAAAATTTGACATTTGATGGCCTCTGGTGACCTCGATATTGACCTGGGCAAAACATGCCCGAAGTAATTTCAAATGTCTTTGTCGAGAGCTTTCGAACGTTTTTTTTGCGCCCTTTTCGTTTTCGAGTTAGTGGAGGCTCCCTTACACCAGGGCGAAGGTGGCTCAGAGGCCCACCGGAGCGCGGGTTAAACATCGATATAATTCCCATCCGCATCAGGTGATGCCATTCGCTAATTAGCAAATTGTCGTATTTATTCATATTTGGTGATTACTTGCTATTTTAATCGAACTCTTTCGGGAGTTTTTAGTACTTGTATTTTCAAAGTCAACCATAAAACGGAGAACGATCGATCTCGCAAATTGCGGGATGTTTTCAACCGGCGATTAGTAAAATCGTGGATGCTTAGGCTTACGTAACATGCTTGAGATGGAATTCAAGAAGTCTAATAAGAAGTCTCTTCGAGAAAGAAAAAAACACGCGGCAACACACGAGCGATTGGATCATGACGCCAGATTACAACATGATCATATTTGACGCCTCATCTGTGATGTTTGATGTATTCATTTATGATTATGATTATGTTAGATAGTGTCTGAGCGTGGCTTATTGAGCGCCCGTCACCAGTTGATGTCATGCAGCGTCCGGGCCGGTCTGAATCGATGGACTTGACTCAGTAGACCCCAGTCGACTCAGAGAGCTGGCACCGGGTCAGCCGAGAGTGCTGACCGATGACCCTGAGGAGGCCGGAAGGTCAGCAGACGTGTGTGTAATGTGTATGTTTGTGTGTGTGTGTGTGTGTGTGTGTGTGGTAAGCGCTAAGTTGAGTCGAGGTATGACTGGACAGGGCGCACTGGTCTCCGGTTATCGCAATCAGATGCTTAGTAAATAGTAGGCTCATTTTATTGTTCATCGGCTTGTGAGCTTGTGTCCTTTGGTGCTAAATTCCCAGGCGAAGTCTAAACAAAAAAAAGTATAACAAGAACGATCTTTAACGGAGGGCAGATCGAGTCATATCGTTTGGGCTGGTATCAGGTATATGATGCATTTGGAGCTGCGATGCATACGATAACAACTGAACATGAAACGAAATAACTTAAATACTATTTAAAAAAAATGCAGGAATGAAATGATAAACAAAACATAAAAATGAAAACATAAATAAGTTTTGCTGTAATTAAGATTTTAAAAAAAACTATGTTTATAAGGGATAAATGTCCTCTTGATATAAATAAATTTCAGTAGACGTATTGGACAAATTAATTGATAATAAAAAATAAAAAAATAAAAACGAAAGTAAGTTTTGCACCAAAATGAATGTGATAGGATATGATTATACGTGATAAAATGTCCTCTTGGTGTGTCCTCTCGCCGTTTGTATTTAACGCCTTTGTTTAATTACGGTGATTGGGTCTTATGTCCTATCACCGTAAGGACCGTAAGAAACAAGGTAAGGACATTGGAATACATCAACTTTTGTAACGTGAGTTGAGTGAGACGAAAGTAAAATTACTTCCTTGCGCCGCCTTATAATCAATGTCATTACATTACAATGGACTCAAATGAGCATTGCTCGGAATTTGGTACATTGTCCCCAGTAACCCCAGTTCCGCGTTTTGCAGTGGTGACATGAGCTCGTTCTCAGTGGCCGAACGTGGCACACCAGGACTAGCGACCTGAGCCCGCTCCACCGGTACCCACCTGTGTGGACGTCTGCTCTCAGCGTCTCTCCGTACCGACAGCTATGCCGTCATCTCCTCCGCCGGGTTCGCTCCGTCCGCTGGACAGACGCGTCCGTCCACCAGTCAAGACACGGTCACCAGAGACCTCGCGAGCCGCTGTCTATCTCGCGGGGCCCGGTCCCGGCGTCTCTTGGTCCGTCGGCCGGTGGGAAGGTGGGGCGCGTGCTGCCGCTGCCACCGACGGCCGTCGAATGGTCCTGCCGCCGCCGCTGCCGACGATGTGGCCCGTGGCCGCCGCCCCCTGTGGTCGCCGGATGCTGCGCCGCCGTGCACCACGCCGGCACGCGACGCACGAGATGAGGCCGGGGGCGGCCCGACCAGGATCCAGGATGAATATTCCAGCGCGTCGGATGACAGCGGGAAGTGTGTCTGGACGCGTTATGAATGTTTAGCAGCCGCGCGGATATTAACGCGTGCTCTGATGGGCCGTCGCACCGCCGCCGCGCGGCCCTGCCGGCTGCCGGCCCGGCGGGATGAGCGTCCCAGGGGGCGGTCTCTGCCACTGGCGGATCCAGGGGGGGGGGGGGGCAAACAGGCCATTCCCCCCCCCCCCAACAGCCTGGAAGGGGGGGGGGGGGCAACATGTATTTTGCCCCCCCCCCCCCAAAAAAAAACCCGTTAACAATGTATTGTACAAATTGACTTTGCAGCAATTCATATACAGCTATCCACAGTGAAAAACTGGGATTTTTTTGGAAAACATGGCTCTTACCATCAAATCTGGGCTTAAAAAAGCTCAACTGGACGAGAAAATAGCGGCCAGCAAGCTGCCAGTCGGAACTGAAGCTCGAACAAACTTTTTTTACATGTTTTTTTACACTTCATATGGTATCAATTTGGAATCCAATCTACACTATTTCAGCGCAAATGATTGCCAAGAATGACGCGTTGCTTTTGTGGAAATAACTTTTCGGGACGCGTGACAGCGGTGTGTACAAAATGCACGTGTCATTCTCACGAAGGTCCCAATGCAGTTGCTGGCACTAGGCCCAAATCATATTTTCTTTGACGCGTCAATATTTTGATCCAGCCCAATAGAAATGGTATTGGAGAAAATTACCGATTTACACACGGCAAGTATGAAGCACTGGATAACAGTGATGGGATGAATGGCACATGAATCTGTGCATTGTGCATTGTGACAATACAGTTAGAGTCACCTAGATGTTCAATAATTCTCTTGGAAATTGATGCAATATTGCTCTGCAATATTGATGCAATAAAGCTCCAAGTGTATCAATTTTGTGATCCCTTGGCTGACCTGAATAATTTGTTTACTCAAATTAAAATCACTTAATAAAAATATTGATGCAGTAACAGCATGGGTGAATAATTTTGTTAAAAAATCCTTGTTCTTAATAATTTAATGTAATAATATTACAAAATTAGCTTTATTTACTTACAAAATATAAACTTGAAAATTTAAAAAGGTTTCCTAAGAAAATGACAAACATATTTGATGTAATTTGTCGCCACGTGATGGCGTCTCAATCTTTCCCAAAACAAACCAAAACAAACATACGTAAACAGTTTGAGTTGTGACCGAGGTGGATGGAGTAAACAGTTGTGCATCAGATGGTGTGATTGTTTTTGGAGACTGGCCATTTTCCATGGGGACTATGTGTTTTTAGTGAAATGTTGTCAATAATTGTGTCCATTTTTGTTATCCTTAACCCTATTCCCTGCTGAGGGCAGATTCTGCCCCTCCTGGTAGTTTTCCACTTGCCGCTTCTAAACCGTTAGGCCTAGCGTCCTGAAACTTTGTGACTTTTCCCAAAATTGAATGGCGCGTATTGTGTCAAAATAATAAAAAAAATCGGTCCAGCAGAGGCGGTTCCAGGGTCCTGTTTTGGGGAGGGTGTTACGAATGCGGTTTTGCGGCGCATACTTTCTTCGTGGTTTGCAGTGCAATAAATGCGTCAGAAACAATTTCAATGCAATATGCATCATAGATACTGGGATTGTACATATTTGTGGGGCAGAGGCGCACTCAGCATAAAAAAAAAATGGGAGGCGATACCCACCATCAAATTAGGTCCAACTTCAAATTAGTAAGATGATAAAAGCGTTACGCGCATGGTGCCCCCAATGTTTCTTCCTGGATCCGCCCATGCGCAATATGTCAAATTCAACTAATTACAGCATATAATGCCCACATGTGACGTTCATGTCGTCCCAAACAATCACGAACAACACATTTTTTTCCAGAAATCCCCCCCCCCCATTTTACATTCCCTGAATACGCCTGATTTTTTATTTTGGTTTTTTGTCTTTTGATATATTAAAGACCAGTACATTTGAAGCTCAAAAACGTTTGGGGCATGCAAATCGGTCAAGTCACATGGCCGCAATGACCTTTCAAAAAACACCAAAAATTTTCGGATTGTTTGCCCCGGCCCACATTTTTGAACAAAACAAAAATGTCGGGGTCCAACAAGAGATATCCTGTCATGACGCATCGAATGGCGTTTACCCCATCGAAATCGACCGAGCGGTTTTCGAGATCTCTGGGGGGGGGGCAGAATCTGCCCCCCCCCCCCCGCAGGTTAACGTAATTCTGGCCGCCCGCAGGGAATAAATAGGGTTAAAGGGATATTGCCACCTCCGGAGGATTTCTAAAAAGCAACTTAAATGAATGGTGGGGATCAACAATCATGTATGCTCAAGCTCAAACTTGCTCCTGCAGCACCTAAAGCAGTGCATTGGCATAGCATTTTGCATTTATTTCTGACTCCAAAACGGTGGTCCCAGCTGTGCTCAGTAAATGCATGATAGCCTCTCTCATCCAGTTTGGCTGTGGAATTGGCGCCCGCCCAAAGCCGAAGCGTCCGAATTCGCCAATACTTGACCTTGAAAAGTCTATATGTGTTATAAGGTATAGGTCAAATCTCCTACGGTCCCAAAGTCGAGCCATAGCAATTCTTACTGTTTTATTATGAAAGAGGCTAAGGTTGTTGAAAATATCATTAACTGCATACGCTTTTTTAATTTTAAAGTTCACTGACGGAATGGTGATGTTGAGTTTGCAACATTCAAAATATATAATAGTCCGCAAAGAAGTGATTCTAAATAGTGATGAAGCGACTCCAATTTTAGGAATGTGTGGCAAGCATGAGTGGTGCAAATTTATTTTTTGATCTAATGGTGGGAGTTTCGGGACCCACATTTTGTAGGTGAAATCGGACACGCTTAATCGACCGATACACACCAAAAACTCCATATTGACCCGCGAGGTGGCAATATCCCTTTACGTGCAGTGCCTATGACAAGCTCCGCCCACTTTGTATAGAAAAAAAATTGACGTGTCAATAAATTTATTTTTGGGGGGCCTGGTACCAGCAACTGAATGGCAATTGTGCAATCAAAATAAAACAAAATATAGGTAGGTACCCAGGTTGAGATAGGTACTTCTAGCTCAAACCTTATCAGAAGTATTTGAAGTTATTGAGAAAAAACTCCTCCCGGTTTTTCTCAATAACCTGAAAACTATGATAGATAATCAATGTGAAGCTTTCCGTATCTTATGCTGCATCAAGTCTGTTTTCTCACCAACTTTCAATGAAATTGATGTAGTATTTTGGGAGATAATGGCGTTTTAATGACGTCATGTCATGCCATTTTTGGTGGGAAAACGATACATGTTGGGAAAATCGTAGAAAATATAATTTTGAAGCAAATTGCAAATAAAAAACGTCAAAAGAAAGGAAATTACATTTTCCTTCAAATGGCTATCTCGGATTTTCGAAATTTTGGGTTTTTGAACTCCAAAAATGGGGGGGGGGGAAATGTGAGTTTTAAAAGTGAATTTCTTAAGCTCGAATACCAAAATAAGGTGACCGGCCCATATCCGCGGAAATAAAATGGGGGTACCTTTTGCCAAAAGAAAATCCCCCCCCCCCCAAAAAAAAAAACGACGGCTGGATCCGCCAGTGGTCCCTGCGCCATTCAATTGTCACGCATGTTCTATGCCGGACAACTCACTTACGGCCGGCTTTGTGCCTCTCACGGAACTCGCGTTTGCTTTTAAGACTGCCGGATGCTTTGTGGGTGGATTTGCGGGTGGAGAGCCGGTCGGCGGCGTGATTTCCGCCGAAGGCGTGAGTCGGCGTGCCTTGTCTGACAGCGAAAGCTGTGCGGCCTGGTGGCACACAGAGCAGGGACGGATCTAGCGGGAGAGAGAATGGCCCCCAAAACGATTGGAATTGGACGAAAATTGACCCATTTCTCATTTTAAAGAAAACCTATGCATTTGTTTACACAAGAAAGTGTTTTTGAATCAGTTCTAAATGCACAGCCAAAGGCTGATGATTTAAAAATGGTCACGCTTTTGGGGATTTTCCCCCCCCCCCCCCGAGTCCGGACCACCTTTGTCGTTGTTCTGGATCCGCCAGTGGCCAGGAATGAGTCGTTTCTCATTCATGGGCGGCGGCGGCGTAACGTGCCTCTGGGCGCCGTTACTCGAGGCGTCCCGGTCTGACGGCTTGATCTGGTAGCGACTCGATCGTGCGGCGGCGGTGATCGTCTCCGGGAGATGCGTCCCCGGGCGGGCCGTTATCGCTCTTCGGCCATCTCGCCGCCGACACCCGCCGACACTCGCCGACTGCCGGACCAGATTGGCCGGATATGACCGCCGGTGGCGGCACGGCGAGGGGGGGGGGTCAGGGTACCTTATCATTGAGTAGGGGCGGGTCAGGCGAGGGTGGCACGGCAGGGGAAGCGCCCCCAGATACCGGAGGTTAGGGGCGGCGCAGCTGAAAGTCAGGCGCAGCACGGCGGCGGCGACACAACGACCTTGGTTTTTGGACCAGGCTTCGTATCCTCTTGGGACCAAAGCGCTGATTGGAACTCCCACTTTGTTTAGAGGGACATTGGAGATCGGACTGAGTTGTTTTCAGAGGTCCCACCGAGGGCTTTGAACCCTGATCACTGGCACAGGAATTGAGTATGTTACCACTGTGCCAGCTTCCCAGCCTGAGATGGCCAGCCGCCGGAGGTGTCAGAGTCACGCTGTGTGGCCGACACCGCTCGTCGTCGGGCTGGGGAGGAGGTGTCAGAGTCACCCTGTGTGGCCGACACCGCTCGTCGTCAGGCTGGGGAGGAGATGTCAGAGTAACGCTGTGTGGCCGACACCGCTCGTCGTCAGGCTGGGGAGGAGGTGTCAGAGTCACGCTGTGTGGCCGACACCGCTCGTCGTCAGGCTGGGGAGGAGGTGTCAGAGTCACCCTGTGTGGCCGACACCGCTCGTCGTCAGGCTGGGGAGGAGGTGTCAGAGTCACGCTGTGTGGCCGACACCGCTCGTCGTCAGGCTGGGGAGGAGGTGTCAGAGTCACGCTGTGTGGCCGACACCGCTCGTCGTCAGGCTGGGGAGGAGGTGTCAGAGTCACGCTGTGTGGCCGACACCGCCCGTCGTCTGACTGGGGAGGAGGTGTCAGAGTCACCCTGTGTGGCCGACACCGCTCGTCGTCTGACTGGGGAGGAGATGATCAGTGGACGCTGTGTGGCCGACACCGCTCGTCGTCAGGCTGTGGAGGAGGTGTCAAAGTCACGCTGTGTGGCCGACACCGCCCGTCGTCTGACTGGGGAGGAGGTGTCAGAGTCACCCTGTGTGGCCGACACCGCTCGTCGTCTGACTGGGGAGGAGGTGTCAGAGTCACGCTGTGTGGCCGACACCGCTCGTCGTCAGGCTGGGGAGGAGGTGTCAGGGTCACGCTGTGTGGCCGACACCGCTCGTCGTCTGACTGGGGAGGAGGTGTCAGAGTCACGCTGTGTGGCCGACACCGCTCGTCGTCGGGCTGGGGAGGAGGTGATCGGTGGATGCTGTGACCGGCTGGTGATCTTAATTAAAGGGAATGTGTCACCTTTGTATTAGTTTTAAACTGAGATAGCCATTAGCTTGGGCCGTTGTTGAAATGTCCAACTTACTAAGGCCATTTTCCCCAAAACTTAACCGTTTTTAAGCAATTCAATTTACCATTTGCAAAATGACTCCAAGCTGGTGGAGTCACTGATTGGCTGACAGCAACTTTTTCAGCCAATCCCACTTTGTCAGCCAATCAGCGGCGGTCTATAGCTCAATAATGACGTCATTCGCCCAAATCTAAAAACGTATTTTGTATAAAGTTAGTGACTTTTCGACTGAAAAAATATCACCATCGTTTTCAGCAGCACTTACTTCATATTTTATACTACAACCAGCGTATATTTGACAACTTTCAGAAAGGTGAAACATCCCTTTAAGCGCCCGACGCCGCGGGCTGGTGGGCTGGAAGTGGCCAGCGGCGACCTTTGGCACGGTGTCAAGTGGTGGTAGGTCGTCACGGAGACTTCCGGCAGTAGATGGCAGACCAGAGACAAACAAAACTGGAATGCCGCAACACAGATACGGATAACAAATACGCCTCGCATTTCGCAATTAGTTGGCGAAGTCTAATATCCCTGCATGTAGGCAATGATGCTTACATTCTGCGTAAACCGTAATAGAACATAGGCGTGGGCCATTTCCTCCCAAGTCTCAGGTCTATTACCGGTGGCATTAGCGAAGGCGGGCTGCTAATAGTATTTGCTCTGTTTTCTGCATACATATGTGAATGCCCTAAGATCGCTGACAATCGATCTTAGTGGAATTAACTTCTCATTCCGAGAAGCTGTTAACCAAATTTGTTCACGCCATGTCTCTTGTATCGTTATAAATGTCCAGGTGAAAGCATTCGCAAACGAAACCTCGGAACTCGAAACTTAACCCGCGCACTGCAGGGGCTTTGCGCCGAACACGAACTGCAGGGGGGGGGGGGGGGGTGATTTCCGCCACCCCCCCCTGAGATCTCGAAAACTACGCTACGTAGCGAGAAGCGGAAAAAGGCATTTGATAGCTTGATACGTGTTCTAGCGAAAGTATTTCGGTGTTCTTTTAGGTCAGGTCAAAATTGAGATCACCAGAGGTCATCAAAGGTCAAATTTTCCAGTTTTTCCTGTTTTAGGACATCGCTCCAGAAATTCCCATATATCTCAGAAACGATGCTAGTTAGAAAAAAAACCGGAAAAAAGCAAACGCCAGCCAGTGAAATTTTCAATCGCTAAGGTGTTCTCAGATTTGATCTCAGGTCAATATTTGAGGCTCCAGAGGTCAAAAAGAAGAAGAAAACATTTTTTGGGCTAAATCGTGTTTTGCTATTAACTTTTTACTTAATAAAGATAACGAAAAACTGTTAACGCCATTGTGTTTATCTTGGCAAGGCGCTTGGAATGATATACATGGTGACCTTGTTAAGTCAACTTAACAATTTGACCTCAGGTCAAGGTCAAGTGGTGACCCAAGTAGGGCATGTTACATATGGGAAGACGCATCTCGACGAGACAAACACATTGCTGTCTGTTTTATTTCTCTATCTTTATTATGTCGGAAGTTATTGACAAAAAAGTGATGGTGACCTCGCATGACCTCAAATGACCCAATAGGGGTCACTGAACAAAAATTACACTTGGATCATCAAGAATATCCTATAATAACATGATCCAGAAGTAATTGGACTAATATCATGCATATCCTTGAAATAGGAAGCATTTGTATATTTCCCCATTGACTTATTATGGGAGGTTACGAAATTGACCTGACCTTAACCCGCGAGTTACTGGGGGGGCTATTTTTTGCCCCCCCCCCCCCTCCCGTTATTTTGCAATAACTCCTAAATTAACACCCGTATCGTCACCAAACTTGCAGTAACTTCTCTCACATCAATTCTACACATGTTGATAAAATTAAAAATATAAGGCTATGATAGGTCAACCGGGAATGACGTCAGAGTGACGTCATGTTCTTCGGTTTTTGTTGCAAAATAATGGTTTGCGGAAAACGCTGTCAAAGGTACGATATTTGAGATAAACCAAATTATATTAAATCAAATTACTGACAATAGACCGGGCTATCAAACTGCTATCTCGGATTTTTGAGGGTTTTTTATTCAAAATTTTGAAAAATCCAGATTTTTTTTTTTTTTTTTTTTAAATCAAGAAAAATCCGAATTATCCCAAAACCGGAATATATGTGATTGAGACGTATGCGGTGAATATGTGTACCAAATTTAAAGTCGATATCTTTAAAAATGACCGAGTTATGACCTTTAAATAACAAAAATCGACCACTTCTCACAGCATTACTATGACAAAAAAACGCATTTCCATTTTTGCTTTTTACTTCTATTTATATGGAACAAACAATGTTCTAAGGTTATTTTTCGCGTGCTAGACGAAAAACAAACCCATAAACATGTGTTACAACGCCTAATGACCGTAATCTGCAGTTTGACCTCTGATGACCTTGACCTGACCCAAGGTCATAAACAGCTTAGAAAGGTACTTAGAAGTGTCAGACACACGAATCATACCGATTTATCAACGGCTTATGCGTTCAATATCGCAATTTTGCGCGACAACTCCATCCATAGAGACCTTTTGACACGGTCAAACATTTTGTACTTGACCTGACCTGTGACGTCATCGGTGACCCGAGGTCAACAATATTATGTTTCCCTCAATAAATTTCCCAGGGCTATTGAATGCCGTTTGAATTTGTACATTCGGTCCGGTAGTTCCGGAGATCAGAGGGGGGGGGGGGGCAAAAAATAGCCCTCCCCCAGTAAGTCGCGTTATGAAATATACCCCAGTAACTCGCGGGTTAAGTCACCGATATAAAATTCCGAGATAAACGAATTGTAAGTACTTATGCCCTCATGACATCCTGTAAGTTTCAAACTGATCGGTGAAAAACTCTGGCTTTGGCACAACTGAAAACATTTTTGGAGGTGGGGTCACTGGACCTGGTCTGGTGACCTGACCTGAAATGACCCGAGGTTATTTTTTTTTGCAAAGTGTGCGCAATTGATGTCCTAACAGGTGTGTCAAAACCAGGCGGCGCTGCGCGCCGCCGTTTTTTCGCTATCTTTGAAAAACCTGAGGGGGGAGGAAATCAACCCCCCCCCTGCAGTGCGCGGGTTAAGCATGGCCCATGTTAAATCAGTGGTCAGGTGTGCATCAGAGGTCTAAGCACTTGCATGCGCCCTCAGTTGCACAATGTGCATGCATACGACATCATACTAAGGCGATCTGACGTGATGGGAACATCAGTGACCGCAGATGTGCGACGCGGCTCCCTGTGTGACCTTGTATGCCTCGTCGTCACGCTGTGCCCGCGGTTACCCGTGACTGCGCGGTGGTGAAACTCTGAGACGGTATGATCTGGGCGTCACCCGGTGTGCCGCTGTGTGGCCCCGTGTGCTGTGCCGATTGACCCGACTGACCGTCGCTTCTCTCTCTGTGTCTACGGCAGGCGCCAAGGCCAAGAAGGAGGACGAGGACGACATGGCCGAGCTGGCCGCCTGGGCGTCATAGGTGGCGCCACCGTACTAACCAGCCAGCCGCCCACCCGGCCGGAGACAGAGTGCGTTATTCCACCGTGTGAGTTGACCGCCTCATACTTTATTCCATCCCTGCCGCCTCGTACTCAGTACTTAGCGGCAGGGTGCTGCTTTGAATCTGCTGCACTGCTGCTGCACTGATGAGGGGTTCAGAGCTCTGACGGAACGCAGAGTTGTCATGGACAAGGAGGGGTTCAGAGCACTGAGGAGGGGTTCAGAGCTCTGAGGAGGGGTTCAGAGCTCTGACGGAACGCAGAGTTGTCATGGACAAGGAGGGGTTCAGAGCACTGATGAGGGGTTCAGTGCACTGAGGAGGGGTTCAGAGCTCTGAGGAGGGGTTCAGAGCTCTGAGGAGGGGTTCAGTGCACTGAGGAGGGGTTCAGTGCACTGAGGAGGGGTGCAGAGCACTGAGGAGGGGTTCAGAACTCTGGCGGAACGCAGAGTTGTCATGGACGAGAAGGGGCTCGGAGCACTGAGGAGGGGTTCAGAGCACTGAGGAGGGGTGCAGAGCACTGAGGAGGGGTTCAGAGCTCTGAGGAGGGGTTCAGAGCTCTGACGGAACGCAGAGTTGTCATGGACGTGGATGGGTTCAGAGCACTGAGGAGGGGTTCAGTGCACTGAGGAGGGGTTCAGAGCACTGAGGAGGGGTTAAGAGCACCGAGGAGGGGTTCAGAGCACTGAGGAGGGGTTCAGAGCTCTGAGGAGGGGTTCAGAACTCTGGCGGAACGCAGAGTTGTCATGGACGAGAAGGGGTTCGGAGCACTGAGGAGGGGTGCAGAGCACTGAGGAGGGGTTCAGTGCACTGAGGAGGGGTTCAGAGCTCTGACGGAACGCAGAGTTGTCATGGACGTGGAGGGGTTCAGAGCACTGAGGAGGGGTGCCGAGCACTGAGGAGGGGTTCAGAGCACTGAGGAGGGGTTCAGAGCTCTGACGGAACGCAGAGTTGTCATGGACGTGGAGGGGTTCAGAGCACTGAGGAGGGGTGCCGAGCACTGAGTAGGGGTTCAGAGCACTGAGGAGGGGTTCAGAGCACTGAGGAGGGGTTCAGAGCACTGAGGAGGGGTTCAGAGCTCTGACGGAACGCAGAGTTGTCATGGACGAGACATCACCAGCGCAGAGTAAAATCGACAGCGTAGGGTAATTTATTGGAAGCCCTTACGTCTGTCTTCTTGCTCCATGTGTAGGAAGTGTACGCATATGGTTATAGACCGATCTATTGACGAGCACATTAAAAATGCTTTCGCTGTTTTTACTGAAGGATGATGAAATGCTGTTGTTTTTCTCTCAGTGGAAGTACACACAAATGTGTAGGTTAGTGCTCTGACGAACGAACTGAACATGAATGCTTTACAGGAATACAGTGTTCAAATTTGCTGAGTTCACATGAGTGTTGGGTTTCAGAACTTCGATGGTGCTTATTAAAGCAACTATTGGGCCTTATCAACTAAAATACTTGGCTATACCTATAAACTTTCAGAATACTTTGATGGGTTACTTAAGTATTTTTGGAAGCGATTTGAGCATTTCAATCAGAATTTGAATGATTTATGATCTTTGAAAGCAGAAATATTGCTAACTTCACCCTACTTGTACTCCGTTAACACTTGACAGGCTATTTGAGTGAATATCGGTATTTTTTGTCGCATAGGATTGGTAATGGTATGTTGTATTTTGTTCCTTTTCGCAGATGTGCTGGACTATTGTGTATGATCTTTACATTGTTAGTAAATAGTTTGTTACGCTTCTGATAATTCATTTTAACTTTCAGATATGTACTCGAGCAACCACTTTTCTGTATCGGCTTTACTTCAGCGCAATGCGTAGTCTGGTTTGGGTTCGCCACAGCTCTGTGGTATGTGCTGCCATCTAGCGAGGATAACGATAACCTCAATCTTCGTGCTCGGCGGCGTCTCAACGATGGCGCTCCAACGATACGTGCGACTGGCGACCCTTCTGCTTTTTGTCGATGAAGACATCTGGTTTGTTTGTCCTCCGACAGCTCTTCTCTGTATAACCAGACACTGTCGGAGGCTGACCGACTTAAAGTATGCACCGCTGCCTGTGGGCTCGCCCAGACTAGTTCGCTGGATGTCCGACAGATGGCACTGTGGCCAGCGAGCGGTGTGTTGTGTCGCGTACCAAACGGCGTGGAGGCACGCGCTCGGTGTTGTGCGGCGCGGACGTGTCTAATGGCGGATATTCCACGCCGGGCGGCTGATGGCGACCCTGTGCTGACGTGGCCGATGTTTGTCGAACGGTGGTTCGAATGAGGCTGTATTATCCGGTGGGGGTATTTTCGCGAATAGGGAGTCCGTGGTGAGGCGTGGCGAGCAAGACACTAAGCAGTAGATATTTAGCCTAAACCTGTTCAATGCTTGAAATGCTTACGGAACTGCTGCAGCGTGTCTGTGTGGATCATTGACGTGTCGCCTGTGGTCACATGTTTTGTCTAGAAGCTGCCTGCGTGCGAGTGCCTCGGACTTAGTTTGTCCTCTCTGCCCAACTGTGTGATTGTCACGCTGCTGATTTTAGACTCGCTATTAGATAGCCTTGCCGCATCAGGTTGATTCTTCAGAAACGGGCCCAGAGCGCGGTTCTCTGGATTTATCCGGGATTGTAAGTCTGCAGGTCGGCAGGGCGCCGCGCTGTCTGGCGTCCAGCACTGGGCCTGTGTTTAGCTGGGCTGCCTTGGTGGTCTGTCCTCGCTGTGGTGTAGTGTTCAGATGGCCACCGCACAACAGACTGTCGGCGCTGCAGGCCCCTGGTCTGGGTATTCCATCTGTGCACCGAGCCGAAGCTATGCCCTCCATCGGCCGGCGGCGTGCAAAGAAAGAACGGCGTAATCGTTACCGGCACCAGTCGTATGCCGCATCACCCGTGTAAAGGTACAACACCTGTAGGTACAGGGACCCGCAGTTGCTATGGTACACACTAACGTCCGGCTTATATTCTCCTAACGTATGTTTGACGGCGAATTAAGAAACGACAATAAATGCATTCAAACCGCATTACTGAAAGTTTCAAAATGATATATTGATGCATTGGCTCACCTTATCTATTGGCTGATTTTAAGCAAAAATCGATTTTTCCCGCAAAGAGCAAAAAATGGACTTTTGCTTAAAATCAGCCAATAGATAAGGTGAGCCAATGCATCAATATATCATTTTGAAGCTCCCAGTAATGCGGTTTGAATGCATTTATTGTCGTTTCTTAATTCGCCGTCACACATACGCTAGAGGAGAAGATAAGCCGGACCTGAGGGTGAACCACAGCAACTGCGGCTCCCTGTACCTATGTAATGATGACAGACATGTGTCACGTGATGCCCGTGGTGGTTACGCCGGTCTGCCTTTGACCGGTCGCGAAACAAGAGAGTCGAAGAGCGCCATGACCGGGGTGAGAGTGACGTGCCGGGTAACTGTATCGTGACGTAGTCCTAACGTGCGGGAATAAAGCGGGACAAATCACATGCTGTTTTAATTGTCCGACGTCCGACGGTGACTGACAGGCCAAGCGTGTGGCTTCACAGAAAGATGTCGGCCAAGTGAGTAGTGGAGGTGCATTTATTTCATTTTAGATTAGTTTATTAATTACTAGTTATTTTATTTGGACAGGGTTCATTTCGTCTTCAATTGGGTTATTAGTGTCAATCTCCGGAGCTGAAGAACCCCGTGCTCGCCCGAGTAGCGCGGGGTCGTCTTGTGCCACCACATAGCCAGGACTTTCATACCTATAGCAAACGAGCTGCAGGATAATCCAGTTCTTAGTAGAATTGCGTGATTTTCACCCATTCCACGAATTCATTGGAATGCTTTTCGAGAAGAAAAAAATGAGAGTGGACAAAATATCAGCGTGACGAGACATGAGCAACACAATTTGTGCAACCTAAAGGCAAAACAGTATTTATAACAATTACGAAATTACAGCTTGACTGCACGCAGGGAACTGTGCAAAGCACGCAGGCTATTCCCAGGACGATCCAACCCGAACTAGTAAAACACCACCGTCAAACGGTGTTGGTCATCAAATGTATATATAATATTCATATAATATTCATATAATATTCATGTATGTATATATATTCATGGGCGAGTCCAATGATGAGAGTTCGTCATAGACTCGACGCTCTGCGTCTCGTCCATGACAAACTTTAATCATTGGACTCGCCTATGAATATATCGATGTTGTGTTGGCTGTAACCACAAGATGGGGAGGAGCGGTCGATGCAGTGCCGAGCATTTGTGCCGACAAGTGCGCCCGCACCGGCAGCTTGAGTGTCCTGTTCTGTAACTTCTGTGTAGACTTGAAGGGAATTTGGTTTTGTATTGGTTTTGAACTGATATAGCCATTATCTTTGGCCGCTATTGAAATGTCTAAGTTACTAAGGTCATTTTCCCCAAAACTTAACCGTTTTTAAGCAATTTAATTTCGCGTTTGCAAAATGCATCCAGGCTAGTGCCACCGGTGATTGGCTGACAGCCACATCAAGATTGTTGGTCCTGGAAGTCAGACGACCTGTATTTCTCGAACCTTGGCGAGTACGATGTAAACAACGGCCAACGCGATAGGTTGCGATCTAAGTTTAAGTTTTTCGCGCTGTTAGAAGTCTCAGCTATGGATTGATTGTTGTTGTTTTTTTTGGGGGGGGGGGGGGTTAAAATGAGCTATCGCAATGCCTCGCACTCGTCATTGTGTCCTGTGCGAGAGAAGACAGTTCCACAATGTTTGTATTTAAAGCGCCATAATTGTCTGAAACGATTGTGCTGCCAAATGGCAGCGTAAAGGTTTTCTCTATAGCTCTCTATAGCTCAATAATGACGTCATCATCCCAAATGTAAAAACTTCATTTGTATAAAGTTAAGTGACTTCGAGAGAAGAAAAAAAATCACCATCGTTTTCAGCAGCACTTACTTCATATTTTCGATTACAACCAGCGTATATTTGACAACTTCCAGAAAGGTGAAACATTCCTTAAAGGGAATGTTTCACCTTTCTGAAAGTTGTCAAATATAACCTGGTTGTAGTCGAAAATATGAAGTAAGGGCTGCTGAAAACGATGGTTATTTTTTCTCTCGAAAAGTCACTTAACTTTATGCAAATTAAGTTTGTTTTTTTTGTATTTGGGATGTAATTATTGAGCAATAGAGAGCTAGAGAGAACACCTTTACGCTGCCAAATATATGACAATCGTTTCAGACAATTTTGGCGACTTAATGCAAACATTGTGGAACTGTGTCTTCTCCCGCACAGAACACATACTAGTGCTAACCCGTCCGCTCTGCTGAACGATTACAGGTGAAGTGGTGGTGCAAGCCAGTGATAGGCAATTAGGGATTGAACCCTTTCTACCCGTGGCACACCCGTCACACCGGCACACCGACACCCGTACACATAATACGCTTTTGTACCCGTCATACACCCGAGGTACCCGTCAAAAACCTTCGGTGCCCGACATACACCCGTGGTACCGGTTGTGCCCCTGTGGAACACGTGATAAACCCGTTATAGCCGGTACTCACCCATTATACCTGTGGTATACCCGTGGCACCCGTTATAAACCCATTAAACCCGTGAAAACTCTACTCCGGCTTAGCATATATATAATTTATTTTGCAATAACTCCTAAACGAACACTAGTATCTCCACGAAACTTCCAGTACCTTTTCTCACATCAATTCTACACATGCTGGCAAAAGGAAAAATATGATGTTATGATAGGTCAACCGGGAATGACGTCAGAGTGACGTCATGTTCTTCGGTTTTTGTTGCAAAATAATGGTTTGCGGAAAACGCTGTCAAAGCTACGATGTTTGAGAGAGATAAACTCAATTGTCTTAAATCAAATTACTGACAATAGACCGGGCTATCAAACTGCCATCTCGAATTTTTTTTATTTTTTTGTATTCAAAATTTTGAGAAATCCAATTTTTTTTAAAACAAAATTTGAAGAAAAAAAATAACATTATCCCAAAACCGCATTGTATGTGATCGAGACCTGTTCGGTGAATATGTGTACCAAATTTGAAGTCGATATCTTAAAAAATGACTGACTTATAACCTTCAAATGACAAAAATCGACCACCTATCACAGCATTACTATGCATAAAAAACATTTCCGTTTTTGCTTTTCACTTCTATTGATATGGAACAAACAAGGCTCTAAGGTCATTTTTCGCGTTCTAGACGAAAAACAAACACAAACATGTGTTACAACGACTAATGACCGTAATCTGCAGTTTGACCTCGTGACCTCGGATGACCTTGACCTGACCCAGTCATAAACAGCTTAGAAAGGTACTTAGAAGTGTCAGACACACGAATCATACCGATTTAGCGACTGCTTATGCGTTTAATATCGCAATTTTGCGCGATAATTCCATCCATCGAGACCTTTTGACACGGTCAAACATTTTGTACTTGACCTGACCTGTGACGTCATCGGTAACCCTGAGGTCAACAATATTACGTTTCCTTCGATAAATTTCCCAGGGCTATCGAATGCCGTTTGAATTTTTACATTCGGTCCAGTAGTTCCGGAGATCCGAGGAGGGGGGGTGGGGGGGGGGGGAATAGCCCCCCCCCCCCAGTAAGTCGCGTTATGAAATATACCCCAGTAACTCGCGGGTTAACCCGTTTGCCTATTTATATTTTTCGAAAGGCAGCTCGGAAGCGTGTTAATTCCGATCCTCTGAAAGAAGCGCCCTGTTGAAATGTGCATGTGCATTGTGCATAGTGCATATTAACTGGGATAACTGGGACCTTTGAATTCGTTGCGGATAGACAGACAAGACAGACAGACAGACAGACAGACAGACAGACAGACAGACAGACAGACAGACAGACAGACAGACAGACAGACAGACAGACAGACAGACAGACAGACAGACAGACAGACAGACAGACACACTTATCAAATAGTAATATAGATGACCACTGTCTTATTACTCAACGAAATGGGCTGAAAAAATATGGAGCGAGACTGAAGAGTATCGTTTTGGTGGTATGGTGCACGACATTTCAGTAGTTTATGCAAAAAAAAATCATGGATTGGTCAGGTGTGTTGCCATTTTAATTTCCCTCGGACTTGATAAGGGCTTAAAAGGGCTTAAATAATATTGTTATTTCCGCTTTACGTTCGTTTTTCCGACAACACTTAACCTTCGCCCTGGTGGGGGTGACCCCCTGAGGTTTTTCGGGAATAACAGGAAAACGGTGGCGCGCAGCGCCGCCAAAGTTGGCACAGCTGTTTGGGCATCAATTACCCACATGATGTGAGCGTTTTGACCTCAGGTCATCTCAGGTCAGGTCACCAGGTAACGTCAAGTGACCTTGCCTCCAAACATGTTTGTGGTCAAGCCAAAGCCACAGTGTTTGTCCGAGAAATTTGAAACTTACAGGATTTCATATGGTCATAAGTACCTGAAATTCGAATATCTAGGATTGTTTTATATAACGGTGACCTAAGGTCAGGTCAATTTCGTGACCTCCCCATGGGCAAGTATACAAATGCTTCCTAATCAGAGAATATGCGTTAGATCAGGTAAATTATTTCAGAATCGTGTTATTTTAGCTCATTCTTGATGACCCAGCTGCAATTGTTGTTCAGTGACCTCTGCAAGGTCAGCTGAGCTCATCTGAGGTCACCAACACCTGTTTGCTAGTAAATATTGATAGAATAAAGATAGAGACGTGCGAATGACACCACTGTGTTTGTCTCGTCGAGGTAGAGTCTTGACGAGACCAATACAAATTGTGTTAAAATTACTGCTCTATGTTTAACCGATAAACAATATATTTACGGAAACTTTTTGGAAGAAAATGTCATCGTGATCTTTGGTGACCTCTGGACCTCTTAACTGTTGAAAGGACACCAATGGCGATTGCATTTTTCAAGAGCTTTCTATTGCTGTTTCCGTTTGTGCCTAGCTATCATAGTTCCTGATATATTTGGGAGTTTCTGGAGCGAAGTTCTATACTTGGAAAATTTAACCTTTGCTGACCTCTGGTGACCTCAATATTCCGCTTAGCCCAAAACTGACCGAAGTAACTTCGAGGGTTTGTGTCGAGAGCTTACGAACGCTTGTTCCCGCGTCTTTCTAGCCCTTTTAATTTTAGAGTTAGTGGGGTTAATTCCCCCCTCCCCCCCTTCTAGTGCGAAGTTGTCTCAGAGGTCCACCGGGGCGCGGGCTAATTTGACCAAATCTGTTAAGTCATACGAATATTGCGGCTGCTTTGTACAGCTTTGAGCGCCGGCCAACGTGATTAGCCAATTAATTTACCAGTTGACCTGTGCTCATGGATGTGCACAACAGCATAATGTTATATGTGTTTTATCCATGACAGATGGAGTAAATGATGAGGATAACCCAAAAGCAGATGTATGGCAAAGCTTTCGGTATATTAATACCTTGATCACTGCACTGCGATGAAGAACGACAAAGACAACACACATGGCAGCAAAACCGCCACATTCTAAATTTACCTAATATAAAACACGTGCCATTGGCTACGACTGTCTTACAGCTAGTTTCAGCTAGTATTGAATACCCCTTCCAGATTCACCGCCGGTGTTGCCCAAGTTATACATCCTGATCGTGTGTTAAATGTGTCCCTAGAAACGAGATGCGCTGCCTCCAAAATTTGTCTAGTCTGCTTTTTAATGTTCTTTTCAAGTATTTTCGTTTCGTTCCACTTCGGTAAGTGTTTACATTTTTCGATGTGAAGACCAGGGCGTATCCAAGGGGGTGCCCTGGACACCCGTGGGGACCCCCTTGAGCTGAGGGGCTCATTTTATTTTTGTCATTTTATTTTAAGGGGTCCTAAGCAGTCTTAGTCTTGGCTGGCCGGACGTACCCTCGGTCGATCTGAGGAACGATCGGTCGGTCCGTGAGGGGGAGGAGCTCAGTCACCGTGAAGGAGTCCTCAGTCGGCCTGAGGGGGCCCTGTCGGCTTGGGGGTACTCAGTCGGCCTGAGGGGCCCTCAGTCGACCTGAAGGAGCCTTCAGTCGCCCTGAAGGGACCCTCAGTCGGCCCGAGGAGCCCTCAGTCGGCCTGAGGGGGCCCTCAGTCGGCTCGAGGGGCCCTCAGTCGCCCTGAAGGGGGCCTCAGTCGGCCTGAAGGGGCCTTCAGTCGGCTTGAGGGACCCTTAGTCGTCCTAGGATAGCCCTCGGATGGCCTGAGGGGCCATCGGTCGGCATGAGATGGCCCTTGGCCGGCTTGAGGGTGCCCTTGGTTTACATGAGGTTGCCCTCGGACCGCCAGAGCTCTGAGGGGCCTTCTGTCGGTCTGAGGGTCCGTCACTCCTCAGTCGGCCTGAGGAGCCATTGGTCGTCCTAGGATGGATTTCGGATGGCCTAAGAAGGCGCTTGGTCGGCCTGAGATGGCCCTCTGCCGGCTTGAGATGGACCTTGGCCGGCCTGAGGGCTGATATGAACCTAGGACAGATGTCCATGAAGTTAGCGTCATCGTCATCACATAACTCCAGCGTCAACCTTTTCCCCAAAAACTTTCCCCCAAAAGTCCATTTTGCGATAGCGATTGACCTTTTAGGTCAAATTTGAGGTCAAACGAAGGGGAACGCGCTGGAGCCTAAAGTTACCGTCCGATTTGCTTTAAAATGGTCTCAAACGATTCCTTGGGTAAAAATATAGCGTGAGGCAGACTTTCAGGTCCAGACTTTTAAGGTCAAAGGACAGGGAACAGCGTTAACGGTTGATTTTCCCCAAACTTTGTGCATAGGTCAATCAGACCATGCTGATTTCAAAAGTCAAGTCCATTTTGCGATAGCGATTGACCTTCTAGGCCAAATGTGAAGTCAAACGAAGGGGAACGCACCGGAGCCTAAAGTTACCGTCCGATTTGCTTTAAAATGGTCTCAAACGATTCCTTTGGTCAAAATCTAGCATGAGCGAGACTTTCAGGTCCTGACCTTTAAGGTCAAATTTCAGGTCAAAGGACAGGGAACAAACAGTCCTTTGTCCTTTGACCTGAAATTTGACCTTAAAGGTCAGGACCCGAAAGTCTCGCTCACGTCGATTTTGACCCAAGGAATCGTTTGAGACCATGTTTAAGCAAGTCGGACGGTAACTTTAGGCTCCAGCGCGTTCCCCTTCGTTTGACCTCAAATTTTGACCTAGAAGGTCAATCGCTATCGCAAAATGGACTTGATTTTTGGTATCAGCATGGTCTGATTGACCTATGCACGAAGTTTGGGGAAATCAACCGTTAACGCTGTTCCCTGACCTTTGACCTGAAATTTGACCTTAAAGGTCAGACCTGAAAGTCTAGCTCACGCTATATTTTGACCCAAGGAATCGTTTGAGACCATTTTAATGCAAGTCGGACGGTAACTTTAGGCTCCAGCGCGTTCCCCTTCGTTTGGCCTCAAATTTGACCTAGAAGGTCAATCGCTATCGCAAAATGAACTTGATTTTTGGAATCAGCATGGTCTGATTGACCTATGCGCGCAGTTTGGGAGAAATCAACCGTTAACGCTGTTCCCCGTCCTTTGACCTGAAATTTGACCTTAAGGGACCTGGTCACCTTTAAAATTGTCTTGAAATTGAACCATACGGTGCATCTTGAGCTCAAAACTACGAATAGGACTTTCGTTTGGACAACTGATGGATATATGTGGAGAAAGAAGTAAGTTTCTCTTTGCCTTTCACGAAAAATCGTACGACAGCAGCTGGCGTTCTGGCTCCGCCTGACGACAAGTACAGTCTCTGACAAGGGGCTGCCGCGCCGCCCGGGCGGCTGAGCGGATATTAACGAGGCTTACCCCCCCCCCCCCCCCCCCAGCGGGGCACGGGGTAAGTGTCACCGGGGCTGCTTGAATTGCATCAGGTGCGCTGTTTTGACTATCATTGAAAGAAAAGAATACATGCAAACTTCAAATTGAATCACTCGAGAGAAACAAAAATCCGTTTTCATCAAGTTTTCTCCTAAGATCATTGTTTTCCACGTTCGGTGCAGGGAGCGCGCGGGAGGGGGGCATACTGGTATTGAATACCCCTTCCAGATTCCTATGGGGGACATTTGTCCCTGATCCCCCTGGATCCGGCAGTGCCAGCAATTACCGCCAAGGAGAGCCTCTGCCAGTCACTTACTGGAGTTCATTTTTCCATTTTCCAAATTTGTATAAGCAATTGCGAAAGTTGTGTCATGCCGCGAAGCGGCGCGAAATTTTCCGGTTTTTGACTCTGGATAGCTGGATTTTGACTGCTGCAAAGACAATTTTTACGATTTTACGATAAATTGGGAACGCGCGGGGGAGACATACTTGTATACCCCCCCCCCCCGATTCCTGGGGGGGGGGGGGGCATTTGCCCCTGATGCCCCCCATGGATCCGCCAGTGGCGGCCAATAAGGACCCCTGTGCATATTATGCAATATTGAGAGGTAGTCGGCAGCGTACTAGAAAGAAAGCCAGTATGGTAATGTTCCTATATCCGAACTTCAGTGTAGGATGCAGCGATTATACATGCCTTACGGCAGCAGTGAATGGTATTGATCATGATAGAGCTTCACAAACACCCGCCACGTTGCCAACCAACGTGCTGTTGAAGGGAAATAATGACCTTTTGATTTTGTTAGCAACAATTTCTTTGGCTACCGTTATGGTATTAAAATGATGTGATCTAAATTTAAGAATGAACTAAACTGATTCCCTAATTAAAAGTTGGAAGTTTGGAAAAATTCAAAAGCAAATACATATACTTCTTAATGAGTAATGAGATAATGAGATCGGTATTTTCCCTCCCCTATTGGAAAGCCCCTATTGGAAAGCGACGCCGTCGCTTTTGTATCAATCTGTTCAACGTTGTTGAATGGGCACTTCTAAACAAATCGCCGACACTAAATAGGTCGCCGTCGATGTGCAATGTGCATCGATGAGCTTCCGATTTAATTGTTAGTTTTTGTATTGTTTGTTATTTTTGGGGGATTTTTTTTTAAAATTATTTTTCATGATGATAGTGTTATATACAGCCAGAGACGAAACTATACAAAACTCCTAATGTTGAAAATAAATGAAGCAATTAAAAAAAAAACTGAGGGTCGCAACCACTGGCACTAAATAGACCGCCGTTATATGCATCAGTTAACTGCTAATTTGTTTACCTTTGTAATCAATGCTGTTAATTATAGAGGATCGTCGGGCATATAATCACAACAAGCAGAACGCAAAATATATTTTCCACTCCATTGCGTAAGAAAGCAATACGGGAAAAGCCCGAAGTCTGATGAGGACCAAAAGTACTTGCAAGTACCGGTCGTTAAAAGTGTGGAACTCTTATCAACTGTAACTTGAAATATCTTTCGTTAGGAAAGGTTTTATGAAAAATGTGATGAATTTGCAATCTATTTTTGTCTCGTCTGGCGATTTCAAGTAATAACTGGGAAATAACTTTTTGTGGGAAAAGGTCATTATTTCCCTTTAAAACCACCGTTCTACCTTGCTAGACAGTGTGTTTAACAGCTTCACAATGTTTGTGAAGCTCTGCTACCGAACAGGGCCATGTTTCCTAAAATACAGCTTTGTAGATATTTGCCAATTGCCGTGCGTTCGGTATCCGGAAAATGTTGGATAATTTTCCGGGATCATGGGAGAAAACAAATTCAGGATCACGTTTGGTATCAGAAAAATGGAAAATCAACCTCGATAATTTTCTGTCGCGGACGAGAATCGTGGAAAATGTCAGGAGCAGGGTCGCTTAGATACCCCCCCCCCCCCCTTCCCTTCGCCGTAGTCAGCTGACTGCCGCTGCGTTCACCGGCGGCATTTGCTGTCTTCTAAGAGTTTTTGCACATGCTGACTGCTGTGTTCTCAAAGTAATTACTTTTGCTTTTAAGGTTGACTAATACCAATTTCACGCCTGAGTTGAGTTAAATACGTGTTTTACAGCGCACGCAAAAAACCGAGGGATAATATCCTTCCAGATACCGAACGCTCTGCACGGAGCGATAATTTTGCAATGGGAAATTATCCCCGACAGAGTAGATATCTACTCTGTCGGGGATAATTTTCCATTTTGCCATATGCCGGCATATGGCGAACGCGCGAAGGGAAAATTATCGTCGATAATTATCCAGCGGACAATATCCAAAGGACATATTTTCCAGATACTGAGTACGCACGCTTGAATGGATTCACGGATGCACATTGGCGCATTACGTCACTGGCCGCGGGCAGTCGTGGTGTGCTAAGATGAAAATAGAAAATACAAACTCACTTTTCATTTGTGAAAAATACATCCGAATTTTCTTCTGATTAAAAATACATCCGCACAGGGTATTTTTTTTGCCTTAGAGGGGCTCCTCCGCATTTCATAAGGGAGAGACGGACAGGGGCGGCGGAAGAGGGGGCAGGGGGAGGAGCTCCCCCACTCAAGAAGTTGGGGAAACATATGGTTCCCCCCATAAATTTGTAAGAGGGGGCTCTCCAAGAAGTTCGTTCGATTTTTTCCTTTTTGATCGAAAAAATGACCGAGGGCCCCGAGGTGCTCCCAGCCAGCCTGAGGGGCCCTCTAAGACCGATAGAAGGCCCTCAGTCGGCCTGGGGGCTTTGGTAGGCCTGAGGGGGCCCTCGGAAGGCCTGAGACTTCAACATGGACCTGTCCTTCGTTTTTTGGGACCATTTAGAGGCCCTGCAAAATATAGTGGCCTAAATCCGAGAAGATACCATTTCGCGCCATTTTTTGTTTGTTTGTTTGGGGGGGGGGGGGCTTTGGCCGAGAGGACCCCTTGGGTTTCTTTGCCCCCCATCCGAAAATACCTTCCGGCGCCACTGGGCACGGGCCAGTGTGTCCCACTTGTGTGCGCCTCTGGTATGAGGTGCACTTCGTGTCTTATTTTATATATTGATATTTTGTCTCCTTATAGCTTCGACCCGTTACAAATTTTAGCGATACTTGGCTTTCTATATTTTCGCGATGGGCCCCTTCTGATGAAAATAAAATTTTCACTTTTGATTTGTAAAAAATACATCCGGATTTTTGTTCTTTTTGTAAATAAAAAATACAATCGGACAGGAGCCCCACCGAGCCGCCTCATAGGAGCCCGCATTTCGTCATTTCGTAAGTGGGCATGGGCCCGTGTGCCAAACAGGACTTCAAAATGGCTATATCGGATTTTCTATTTGTTTTAGTTTTCACCCCTCCCCCCCTCCCCCCCCCCCCCAAAAAAAAATATCCACAAAATGTGCCAAACAAAAATTACAACCAAACAGGGGCCTCACGGGGCCGACTCAGAGGGGACCGACGGGGCCGCCTCAGAGGGGCCACGCATTTCGTAAGGGGGGCACGGGCCCGTGTCAGAAGTGTTGTGTGCGCCTCTGGGTGGTGGTAAAAGGGTCCTCGGTCTTGGAAAGGGGCCCTGACGCTCCGGGGGCCCATACAACTGGCCGTGGTACTACCTTGGCGAAATCCTGGATAAGCCTATGTGTGAAGAACGATCGCATTCGAGGTCCTATGATACTTTACATCACTTTTATGTTCCTTTAAACGTTTCTCAACCCCTCTCCCTGTTTCTCCCACATATGTTTTTGGACAGCCAGAACAAATGCCAGAACATATACCACACTCATTTCAGAAGAAATATCATCACGCTTTGCTTTTCCATGAACCAAGTCACCTATTTTTCCACCGGCGTTCATCGACTTTTAACCCTGCCGTTTCGAGCGTCCTGGCAATGCTATGTGCTGGTTTGGAATAGGGAATTGAAATCCAACGAGTTGGCTTGACCTTTTTCCTGTCAGTCAACTGTCTTTTCATGTTTCTTATTTGTTCCGCTTTCTTTCGAAGTTTTATTAGCAAGCCTTTCGGATACTTGAGTTTCGAAAATGCTTCGTAAATGTGCTCAATGTCATCGGCCAAATATTCTTCATCGCATATTCTGAATTAAACTTCAATCTAGTTTCTGCTCTCACTATGCTCGTATCTAGAAAAGGTATCGTGCCATTTTGTTCTGTTTCGATTGTAAATTGCGTGTTTGCGTTTACTGCATTTAACATAGCCAACTGTTCATCCAAGTCTGTATCCTTTGGAATTACAACCAAAACATCGTCGAAATACCGCATCCATATTGAACCGCTGCCCATGATTTGTCGGAAATGCTCATCTTCTAAAACATCCATAAAAAGACAAGCCGCTACAGGGCTAAGTGGAGATCCCATGGCTAATCCACTGTACGGTACGTACTCTTCGCCGTTAAAGGGAAATAATGACCTTTTGATTTTCTTAGCAACAATTTCTTAGGCTACCGTTATGGTTTTAAAATTATTTTATTTAAATTTAAGAATTAAATAAAATTATTCCCAAATTCAAAGTTGTAAGTTTGGAAAAAATACAAAACAAGTACCTTGTGTACTTCATGAAGGTCATTGACAAATTCGTCCTTCCCTACCATTGTTTACATCGAGTGCGGCATTTTTGGAGGCTCCGTGACGTTTCCGATCAAACTGATCCGTGAAGCAATCCGTGAAGCATCCGTGATGCATGACTGACTATCAGTATAAGTCATGAATAACAACAACACGCAAACTATACCAACTAAAATGAAATAAGAGCGGAATGATTTGAACCACAGGCAAGCAAGTATTCGCAAAGCACTCGGCACTGCGCCACAATAGCAAAAGGCGAGGGAAATGCATATTGGATACAATATTATTACGTCATAAGTTTCTGAAGTGTCAACTACTATGAAATACAGTGATAAAATACCTTTAATAATGATTAACAAGAAAATGCAAACTTAAAAAAATGAATACGTCTTTAATTAGCTTTCAACTCAAAATCAGATATATTTTGCAATGCTACACAAGAATGGCACCAGTGACGTCATTAACAAAGCCTGCTACGGGACTTGGTATCCTAATCAGGAACAACTCGCCACAAATGGTTAAGTGCGTCGAGAAGCATGACAATTACTTTGTAAACAAATCGCCGACGCTAAATAGGTCGCCGTCGATGTGCATCGATGAGCTTCCGATTTAATTGCTAGTTTTGTGTTATTGTTTGTTAGTTTTTTGGGGAAAAATTATTATTTTTCATGATAATATAAATCATAGTGTTATATACAGCCACAGACCAATTATACAAAACTCCTAATGTTGAAAACAAATTAATCGATTTTCACAAATTGAGGGTCGCAACCGCTAACTATGCCGCCGTTGATGTGCATCGATGAGCTTCCGATTGTGTTGCCACTTTGTCCAATCGCTGTTAGTTTTAGAAGATCGCCGGGCATATAATCACAACAAGCAGAACTCACAATATATTTTCCACTCCATTGCGTAAAAAGCAATACGGGAAAAGCCCGCAGTTTGATGAGGACCAAAAGTACTTGCAAGTACCGATCGTTAAAAGTGTGGAACGCTTATCAAGTTTAACTTGAAATATCTCGCGGAAGGAAAGTTTTCATGCAAAATGTGATGAATTTACAATATATTTTGGTCTCGTCTGGCGATTTCAAGTGCTAACTCCATTTTTGTGGGAAAAGGTCATTATTTCCCCTTTAAAGGAGAAGCAACCAAACCTCATGCATAACGCCACTAGGTCCAGGTATTGATCTTTTGGTAGCAGTATACTTGATTCATCTAGTGCATCAATGTCTCTCTTTATTGCACTTACGCGCCGTCCAGCGGAACGTTGGTGACATTCTGGTTATTGATTCGACACTATTCCAGTGTAAGTGGTTTTGCTAGAACCTTTGCTAAATTATGGGGAGCACTCCCGATGCCCGACGTAATTGGGCGCATAGGAATTCCTTGCTTGTGGACCACAATAAAAATTAAAATTCTACTAAAGGGGCTCCAGCTGTGAATTTCATCGTATCCAATAATCAAACAAATAGCTACTTACCGT
This sequence comes from Chirona hameri, assembly GCA_036785665.1. NCBI lineage: Eukaryota > Metazoa > Arthropoda > Thecostraca > Balanomorpha > Balanidae > Chirona > Chirona hameri. Next base: position 105,968 of record JAXIVJ010000391.1, read on the forward strand.
ATGCAAATATTTTTGCCATTCCAAAACAGAAGCACACTCACTTTAACCTCGCCCTGGTGTGTGGGGGTCATCTTGGCCCCTTCCCTGATGTTTTTCGGGAATAGCGGGAAAACGGCGGCGCGCAGTGCCGCCAAATTTGGTAGAGCTATTTGGGCATCAATTTCCCACATTGTGCGGAAGTTTTGACAACAGGTCATCTGAGGTCAGGTCACCAGATCACGTCAAGTGATCTTACCTCAAAAAATGTTTGTGGTCGTACCAAAGCCACATTCTTTGTCTGAGAGATTTGAAACTTGCAGGATTTCATAAGGTCATAAGTCCCTACAATTCGTTTTTGTTATCGGTGACCTAAGGTCAGGTCAATTTCGTGACCTCCCCATTATAAGTCAATGGGAAAATAAACACATGCTTCCTATTCAGATAATATACATTGGATCAGGCAAATTATTTAAGAATCATATTATTTTAGCTCATTATTGATGGCCCAGGTGCAATTGTTGCTCCGTGACCTCTGCAAGGCCAGCTGAGGTCATCTGAGGTCACCAGCACCTTTTGCCAATAACTCTTGATATAATAAAGATAGAGACGTGCGAAAGACACCACTGTGTTTGTTCGTCGAGTCGCGTCGCCCCATATGCAACATGACCTACCTGGATCACCAAACGACCTTGACCTGAGGTCAAATATTGAAGTTACCCTAACCAGGTCACAATTGATATATTTCGAAGCGCCGTGACGAGACAAGCACGATGGTGTTAACATTATTGTTCTATGTTTAACCGATACAAGTTATTGAACAACTTTTTGGGAAATAATGCTCTCGTGACCTTTTGGTGACCTCTGGAACCTAAACTATTGACTTGAGAGCTAAAATTTGAGGACACCAATTGTGATTGCATTTGTCAGGAGCTTTCGATTCCGTTTTTCCATTTGTTCCTAGCTATCATAATAGTTCCCGAGATATTTGGGGGTGTTCGAAGCGAAGTTTTAAAACTGGAAAATCTTACCTTTGATGACCTGTGGTGACCTCAATATTGACCTGAGCCAAATAATTCCCCGGAGTGACTTCGAATGTTCTTGTTGAGAGCTTTCTAACGTTTTTTTTCCCGCGTCTTTCTAGCCCTTTTAGTTTGTTTAGTTGGAGGTGGATTTTGCCCCCCCCCCCCCCCAGGGCGAAGTTATCTCAGAGTCCCACCGGAGCGCGGGTTAATTAAATGTGCCACCTAATACCCCCCCAAAAAATCAGCATGAAACAACAGCATAAAACAACCTAACCTTGGTGGCCAGATAACCTTGGTGGCCGGAATGCTGGTGGAGCCAGCTAGATGATTACCCCATTCTGATTCTGATTCTTGAAGCCGAGATCAAGATCAGAGATTGAGATGGAAATACATTTATTTTTATTTTTATAAATTTAGTCCGAATGGTTTTGAATGGGTGGATTTCCGAGGTCAGACCCCGCGCTAAGCATAGCTTGTTGCGCAGGTCCTGACCCCACCACCCGATCAAGCAATTCCTGGCGTCCGGCAGAATTTAGAAGCGAAAGTTGTACGTGCCCGACATACCTGGACACGGTCCGCCCCGCTCTCTGACGTCATATGTGACCTTGAGTGCGGCCGCTGCCACCGGCCACAGGCCATCCCAGTCAGGAGCAAATAGCGAGCGCCGAAGCGACTCGAACCGGGCTGCCACTACCGGGTTAGGTCAGAAGTCCAGCGCTCTCCCAACTGAGCTACAGGGGCGGACAATGTATACACATTTTACATTTCACAGACATGGTCCTACATCTAGGTAAATACAAACACTACCTAAAAATCACCCTGTGTCAATATTGAGAACAACTTGAAAAGGCGACCTTATCGACCTTATCAGAGGACAAAGATTGAGATGGTGGTAGCAATGTGGAAGCCTGTGTGGGCTGTGTGGTAACGTTTAATATTTTCCAAGCATTCTTCTTCCAAGATGGAAAAAATGTTTCTTTGATCCGACTACCTAATTGTCATGCTAAGTGACGTCATTTTTTTATTCAACTGTATCACCAACGGGATGAACCCAATGACAGGCGAAGGCAAATAGTTAAAAACGTAAACACATACACACAAATACAGCTACAAAAGTAGAAATAAAAGACGATAACATAAAAATATTAAAAACGCGTTACATGTCACGCAGAACATCATGCAGTCCACACTGCTTCCTGACATACTTCAGCACCTGCCGCTTGAAGGAGCCATGGCCTTCATCGAAGATGTCGGCCGGGACAGTTTTCTCTCTAAGGAAGGCGTTCGTGACTCGTGAGCATTGGCAAGCGAGTGAACATTCCATTCTGCATATTTTTAGCATATTTGACAACGTTAACGAACTATTGCAATGCTGACTAACGTTAAGGACTTCAGATAACGCCACTTTGCATCAACATTAGGCATTCGGATACATGTGGAAGATCTTAAGTGTGGGAGATGATATGAATTGGGTGATATGTAATGTGGGGCATGTGATTTAAAGTAAAACTTCGAAACGTTTAATTTTACCCATTTTTTCTCTCTCGCGGATGTTCGTACCAAGTATGCATGTTTATGCTAGGATTATATTTGCGTTTCTGTATTCTTTTAAAATTAAAACTAAGGACTTGCAAAAAAGGTCTCCAAAAAAGTTGGCTAGGCCGCGGCCCGGGCTGCCCTATAGCACTCTCCACCCATGAACACACGGTGCATTATGCGAATATGGGGGGGGGGCGGACTCCAGCCGGAGCAATTCTGGGGGGCCCGCCAAAAACGTACAATCATGTTCGGTAGTTCTATTTCGATATTCAGTCACTTGCAGGAGCACCAGAAATCTGCCATCTGAAATAGCATGACGCTCAGCTAAGAACATCAACCTCAGCTCAGCTCAGCTAAGAACATCAACCTCAGCTCAGCTAAGAACATCAACCTCAGCTCAGCTCGGCTAAGAACATCAACCTCAGCTCAGCTCGGCTAAGAACATCAACCTCAGCTAAGCTCGGCTAAGAACATCAACCTCAGCTCAGCTCGGCTAAGAACATTAACCTCAGCTCAGCTCAGCTAAGAACATCAACCTCAGCTCAGCTCAGCTAAGAACATCAACCTCAGCTCAGCTCGGCTAAGAACATCAACCTCAGCTCAGCTCAGCTAAGAACATCAACCTCAGCTCAGCTCAGCTAAGAACATCAACCTCAGCTCAGCTCAGCTAAGAACATCAACCTCAGCTCAGCTCGGCTAAGAACATCAACCTCAGCTCAGCTCAGCTAAGAACATCAACCTCAGCTCAGCTCGGCTAAGAACATCAACCTCAGCTCAGCTCAGCTAAGAACATCAACCTCAGCTCAGCTCAGCTAAGAACATCAACCTCAGCTCAGCTCAGCTAAGAACATCAACCTCAGCTCAGCTCAGCTAAGAACATCAACCTCAGCTCAGCTCAGCTAAGAACATCAACCTCAGCTCAGCTCGGCTAAGAACATCAACCTCAGCTCAGCTCAGCTAAGAACATCAACCTCAGCTCAGCTCAGCTAAGAACATCAACCTCAGCTCAGCTCGGCTAAGAACATCAACCTCAGCTCAGCTCAGCTAAGAACATCAACCTCAGCTCAGCTCGGCTAAGAACATCAACCTCAGCTCAGCTCAGCTAAGAACATCAACCTCAGCTCAGCTCAGCTAAGAACATCAACCTCAGCTCAGCTCGGCTAAGAACATCAACCTCAGCTCAGCTCGGCTAAGAACATCAACCTCAGCTCAGCTCAGCTAAGAACATCAACCTCAGCTCAGCTCAGCTAAGAACATCAACCTCAGCTCAGCTCAGCTAAGAACATCAACCTCAGCTCAGCTCAGCTAAGAACATCAACCTCAGCTCAGCTCAGCTAAGAACATCAACCTCAGCTCAGCTCAGCTAAGAACATCAACCTCAGCTCAGCTCGGCTAAGAACATCAACCTCAGCTCAGCTCAGCTAAGAACATCAACCTGCAGCACTGGTAACATTGAACATAACGCCGTGCTGAATAGTGAATGACATTCGTTTCCATAGCGCTTTGATCGCCGTTATTGCCGAGTGGGCGCAAAGCGCCCGTGGTCGTTTCACTATGGATTAGAGGAACTAGGAATTGCCGAATGGCCCAGCTGTACAAAGTGTATATGGCTTTCTTGCCTTAGTTGCAGCCGGCCAGTGTCATCTGTGCCATCCAGTGTGAGGTATTCCCAAAGGCCGTAGGTGCCGACACTAAAGGGAACGTCGGCATGTAAAACTGAAGCAATCACAATGAGTGCTCAGTAAGTAGATTGTGCCTTTTACCTTCGTCCTTGTCAACGTAATCAGCATTACGTTCGTTCCTCATTTGCTAACGAAAACGCCGCCCAACTCCTGAATATCGCCTTGTGAACAAGCAGCAGCTACTCAACGCGTCTTTTCTGACACTGAAAGACTTCGTTAGTGTTGAACCGGTGAGGTTCTCGAAGTGGATCTGTCAGGGGTGTGGTTTCCTATTCAGTTGAGGGGCTTCTGCCCCCCCCCCCCCCAGGGGCGTTGCCGAGCATTTTTGAGTGGGGGAGGGGTCGGCTGAAATGACGCAAAAATGTACCCCATTTTTTGCGTGTATTTAAGTCTTTGCATCATTTCTTATGTGGATTTTCATGTTATAACTTAGGTTCTTGTTATTTAGCGCCGCCAAGCGGCGCTATTTTTTACGGGTTTTCCTGATACAACCCATAAATATAGGCGGTGGGCCATGTATAGGATAAGAAGCTAAATATGCTATACATTCAATTCAGCGTTACGAAGAACCGAATACGATGACGATGGCTTCGTTATGATGATGGCCACCGATGTGACGGCGCGAAGGGTAGGGCAAAATCACTACGTGTTCGTGTAGGGGGGGGGGGGGGGGGGGGGTACGAACCCCCTAGCGTTTCGCCCCTAATTGAGCTAGAGCTTCCATTCAAAGACGAGCGTGTTGCTTGTGACGAGAGAAAGACGCTGATATCCGATTTGAAGGTCTTGGATCATTAGGTGACCTCTGAGGTCATGTCAATGACCCAAAAGTCATCAAAATTGAAAATGCGTATACATTTAATTTCATCGAGCTAGAATCGTGAATGAGCATATCATAAGGCTTAATAGGTGTCACATTCGTAATCAGCGTCACAGAATGTCCTAAAAACTGCAAAATTTCAAAAAGGTCATGTCAGATCATCTGAGGTCAGTGACCTCGGTTGGCCTGTGGATGCGCATGACCCCAATGGAACATATAATTATCTAAAATGGATCCCAAATTTGAAATCAGCGTCACAAATTGTCCTAGAAACTGCCAGAAGCCCAAAAAAGTAATCTGAGGTCATCGGAGGTCAATGATCTTAGTTGACCTCTGAAAAGGTCAATCGAGGTCACAATCTCAGTGGAAACCACAACTGTCACCTGGAAACACCTTTGCATATACTCCTGAACAACAAACACTCGGAAACTGCACAAGTTACAAGCATCGATCTGCGGGACGCCAGTTGCGCCTGACATGACCTTTAGAAACAGGTCACGGGTCATGTAGGTTAGAAATTCATTTTTTTTTCTTCAGATTATGTGTCAAATGTATCCAAAGTAGGGTACTGAAAGTTGTATCGTAATTGGTTAGAAAGTACGTGAGTTATTCCAGAAAAAAAAAACGAGGAGGGTGGCATCCACCCCCCTCCCCCCTACCCGGGCGAGGGTTAAATGATTTTTCCCAGTTCAACTCCCTTCCTCCCCCCAGCTTGTCTGGAGAAGCTACGCCCCTGGCATCTATCATGTATTCTGTGAATCGGACATCTACAGACTGCAGCGCAGCGATGGAGCGTGTTACGGGCACTCCGTTCTGATTTGCTGTTCACACTGACATTCACAAATGCGGCTGCGCGCGAGGCCCGTCAACCCAAGCGGGACACTGTCACTAGTTGTACCGGCTGAGTGGCATATCGAGTCAGGGTTTCAAGTGCTGTACCCAGCTGGACGACGCCAGGCACTCAGTGTGTGAGGCAGAATGGTGGTGCGCAATCCCCGCCCCGCCACCGGAAACACGATCATGTCTTGACATTAGAAAATGCGTATGCTCGGTTTGCTTTGCTTCTTAACTGCGCAGTACCGACTGAAAGTTTAAAATACTTTAATATTTTGGACGTTATTAATAATGGTTTGTGTATGATAACATCGATACTTGTCTTGTATGTCTAGCATTGAGCGAGCCTCTATCTCATTTAGACTGAACATGAAGGGAATTAATTTGCATTCGTATTTGGTTAATAACACGCTTAAGATACTGTCCAGAAGTTGCGTAGGTTATACCGGGGCAGCGCGCACCCCTTAAAGGGATTATACGGGGTTTTTTTCCCAGAATAATTGGGCTACATGGTAAAATGTACTTATACAGGTGGTAGAAGTCCCACGGTAGCCACATTTTTCTGGAAATGACCTCTTCTGCACGTAAGGACATTCCAAAATGCGCGGTGATGCCACCGCGTATTTTCTGCAGGACCGGCTGAGGCAGAGCCAGTCATCTCTTTTATGCTAATAAGAACACCTCACGTATGGCATATTTCCGGTAAAATAAGCAATATTTGAAAGAAAATAAACTTGTTTTGTTCCGACAGCAGCAATTACCTAGTTTTCCCATAAAATTCTATATTTTTCATGAATTTTCATGCAAAAAATTAATACGCCACCACCAAATTCTCAACGCTAAAGGCCGGAGATAAGAAAACCACAACAACACAAAACCTCAACGAGCAGTTTGTAGTAATACAAAGTCCCTCAGTTATGAATTGCATAATCATTTTGTGATCCAGTGTAGGAATTGCAGATAATTCAAAACTCTAAAATTGATCTTAAGATAAAAGTGGTGGACAGTAGTGCCGATCAAGTACTCGTTATCTGATACTAGTCTCGAAAAACGCCCAAGTTTTAACGCTGATAATTGCTGAAATAATGGACTAAATGAGCATTGAGGTCCCTGTTATATGTCTTAAACGTGTTTAAAGCTCATACAACTGCAAAAGAGTGCATTTACTTTCAGGACGGAAACCCGTATAATCCCTTTAAGGTTTGGATAAGCTATGCTGCTATGTTTGGGCGAGATTGGGTAAATAATGCTAATCAAAGTAACCGCTAATTAATTCTTATTTTAATAAAAATGCACGTTTATCCATCTGCAAATTAATTTACTGAGAACAAAATAGAGATAATTAAAGTGATGCAGATTGGGCGCTTTGCCCCGACCCAGGGGCAAAGCGCGCACTACTTTGAGGCAAAACGCTTCCAGTGCATTTCTGGTGGGGGCCCATTTCATAATTAAATAATGTAATAAATACACAGTATTTGGTGATAATTTAATGATTTTTAGAAACTTTTGCTCTTCCATCTGTTCTTAGTTTGGATTTTAATTAATTTAACCTCATTTATATTTTTAATTTAATTCAACTTAATTTGCCCCAATGGCGCTTTGCCCCGGTAACCAGATGTTGTATTACCCCACAGAAGCCATATTGGTACGGTCCAATCCTGTTCTGAGCATGGCTATTAGAGGCGCTCATAATTGTGCGTAAACCAGAGAACAATAATCTGCGAACGGTATAGGCAGAAACTTGCGCATCGATAACGAGTTAATTCCTGTTAGTTCCAATGATCAAAATGCTCACATTTATCATTAAAATGATGACAAACTTTCTTACTGCACAGCGTTGTCACCGGACGTGATGCTGAACCGGAAAGACCGACGCCAGTTCATTTTGTGCCCAATCTGAGATGACGCTGTCGTCTTTCTTCAAGGTTGTTACAACTCCGAGATATTGACATCGGGCGAATTACCCCGGGGGTGCGCTTTGCCCCGGTCTATCCCGTCTTAGATTTTACTTCAGTAACTCTATCTAACATCCTTCACGGTGAAAGTTGCTTGCAAGCAGCAGCACAGACACAGGTTTGAACCATAGTACGCGACTTCCCGGTGTCTGAGGAGGTAGGCCGATAGTTTGTAGTCGTAACGCACTGTTCTGAAAACGAATGCGAGACCAAGTTCCTGATGTGGCCCAACACATGAGAACAGAAGGCGACCGACGAAGAATACGACCAGTCTGGTACAGGGAGGCTCTGCGTGATGCAGTTACGTGTTGTGCGTGATGTAGTTATTTCCACGTGGATGTGAGACATAGAGACATTATTCGTTTTTTACCAAATTGGCTTGGCCCCGTAGTTTGACTATAGATTATGGCTCCTTAACCCACCATTGGCTGGGGGGGGGGGGCGTTTAACACCGGCCCCCTGATTAATTTTCGTAATATCTATTTAAAAAAACAATCGCGCTATCAACGTGAAACTTCGGGTACCTTCTTTTAAATCACGTTTACGTCTGCTGTGAAAAAGTAAAGCAATTTCGTCTAATAAAAATAGAGTTATAACGAATTTAGTGACGTCACTACACACGAGTTTTACACCAAAATCAGCTAAAATGTAACAAACTGTACAAATGCCATATTTTGAGCAAAATGCAATCCAAAAACGTCAAAAGAAATGCCCACATAATCAAATTGTTGAAAGATATTCAAAAAGCCGGAATATATGTCAGAGAACCACATATCTGGTTAACTACCATACCAAATTTCAGAATGATATCACCATTTTTGACAGACTTATGGCATCTAAAGTATGGGTAACTCATGACGTCATATTGGCTTTTATTGACCAGATACAGACAAATAAATGGCACCACTGTATTTCTGAGACAAAACTGGTCTAGGAACATCACTTTTTATTTATATTTATCAATTTAACATTTTCACCTTCATTGACCTGAACTTGACCTGAACTTGACATTAACTTCAAGTAAATGAAGTCCAGTGCTAAAATGACTATCACTATCGAATTATACGTGGAAAATAACTCATAAAACATGTGATGCATGACTTTCGTAGCTATTTTGAGCATAGTGACCTTTTGTGACCTGGCCTTGACCTTGACCTTGGCCAACAATCTCACTTTAGCTCATGCGTGATGTGTATCATACCTTTGGCAGCACTTTGGGTGATCATGGTCGTAATCGAAGGCTTTGGATGGAAAGTATGGCCCATAAACTCAAATACGGTGATTTTGACCTTTGACCTGACCGTGACCTGACTTTGACCTGACTTTGAATTTTTTTTAGCATATTTTAGATTTGCCTCATTGAGAGCTTTCGAATTCCGCCTTGCGCGTCTCGCTGCGATCATTGGTTCGGAAGATAACCAGGGGGTGGGGCGTTTAACGCCCCCCCCCCGTCAATGGCGTTCAGCTGAGACCCCAGTCAATCCCGGGTTAAACTCCGGAATTCATAAATGAACGTGTGCCCAGCAGGACATCACTAGCTGTGCGGTGTGCAATCCTGGTACTGGCAACACTATATGCCATGGTAACGTCCATCAACGCCGGGTATGTCAAGATCCGCCAAGATTCTCCAAGACCGCACACACTATCTCCGCCTAGCCGCCTGCAATACTGTGCCGTGTGGTCGCCGTGGCGCTGCCCCGCCCGTGACCTTGCACTTGACGTCGCCGGAGTGCGCACTGCGCAGCCGTCTCGCCCGGCATGACCTTGACCCGACCGCCAGTGGCTCACGGGCAGGGATCGGCGGAGCGATGCGAGTGTGATCGCGGGTGGATGCAGTGGCCGAGTGTGATCGCGGGTGGATGCAGTGGCCGAGTGTGATCACGGGTGGATGCAGTGGCCGAGTGTGATCGCGGGTGGATGCAGTGGCCGAGTGTGATCGCGGGTGGATGCAGTGGCCGAGTGTGATCGCGGGTGGATGCAGTGGCCGAGTGTGATCGCGGGTGGATGCAGTGGCCGAGTGTGATCACGGGTGGATGCAGTGGCCGAGTGTGATCGCGGGTGGATGCAGTGGCCGAGTGTGATCGCGGGTGGATGCAGTGGCCGAGTGTGATCGCGGGTGGATGCAGTGGCCGAGTGTGATCGCGGGTGGATGCAGTGGCCGAGTGTGATCGCGGGTGGATGCAGTGGCCGAGTGTGATCGCGGGTGGATGCAGTGGCCGAGTGTGATCGCGGGTGGATGCAGTGGCCGAGTGGATCAGTGTGTGGTGGATGGAGCGGCAGGGTGGAAATGAGTGCGATAGTGTGTGGTGGAGCGGCAGGGCGGAAATGAGTGCGATAGTGTGCGCTTGATACTATAAGTCAGAAGTGAGAAAAGCGAGGTGCTCTTATTTACTGGGCATTCGCTCAGACTGGCTACATGCCTAATATTTTGTCGGTACACTTGTGGCGTGTGTGAGTCGTGAACCACGGTGAAGAGAACTTCAGCCATCCGCCTGGCGAGTACGTGTCCGTGTGGCGTGAGCTGTGCGTGCCGTCGAATTACAAGCTATTCGTCACGTATACACCGCCAGCCGCCAGCAGATGTTCATTTTCTGGCGTGTCACAACAGATCGGGTCGACGATTTAGGTATTGTTCGAACCAGGGCTGCGGAGTCGGAGTCGGAGTGATTCGGAGTCGGTAAACAATTTCCGACTGTGATTCGGAGTCGGTAAACAATTTCCGGCTGTGATTCGGAGTCGGTAAACAATTTCCGGCTGTGATTCGGAGTCGGTAAACAATTTCCGGCTGTGATTCGGAGTCGGTAAACAATTTCCGACTGTGATTCGGAGTCGGTAAACAATTTCCGACTGTGATTCGGAGTCGGTAAACAATTTCCGACTCCGACTCCGGCTGGCAGTCATGGGCAGCGCATGGGCATATTATTTTGCATGTGTATAACTATTTTTTCCCTATTTTTTGTAGGCAAATTGTTTTTCATTTTCATGTTATCAGTGAATCACCAGTGACGATGACATTGACAAAAAGTCAATCTCCTTCAACTTCCTTTGTTTCGATTCCCTTGCAGTTCAATGCTTTTCAATCATGAGGTGTGTACCACGGTGGGCGAAATGGAACATTGGTGTGTCGTCGAATGCAGATTCAAATTGTCAACCCGATAAATTTAACTCGTGTCCCGCTGGGAGGCAGAATCTGCCGCTTCCCGGATTTGCTAAATAACTTGAAAACAACTGGTGTAGTTATCGACGTGAAAAGTGCAGTACCTTGTGTTGCATCAATTATACGTCTTCCCAAAAAATTGCAATGGAATTGGTAGAGCGCATTGGGAGATAATGACGTTTTAATGACGTCATGTCATGCCATTTTTTGTGAAAAAAGATAAGTGTTTGAAAAATCGTAGAAGTCGAGTTTTGAAGAAAATTGCAAATACAAAATGTCAAAAGAAAGGACACGACGTTCTCTTTAAAATAGCTATCTCCGATTTTCGAAATTTGGGGTTTTCACTCCCAAAAGCGCAACAACCAAAAACTTTTTTGACAAGTTTCTACAAAATCAAAATTTTAAAAGATATTAGAAACTGGAATATATGTAAGAAAAACAAGTATGGACGATGCCTAAACCAAATTTCAAAGCACTATCTTGTATTGCCGCCCTGCGTGTTTCGCTGCGATTATTGGCACGGAAGATAACTATGGGGAGGCATAATATGCCCCCCCCCCCCCCCCCCCCCCCAGTGTTCGGCAACGATCACCATAAATCAATTTATACAAAATATGGTTTGAAGTGACGCGTACCCTGCTCAGGCGAGTTAAACGCTGTCCCATGTATTAACTATAGCCTTTAATTATTGCTTAATATTCATGCGGATGGTAGGGTGGTCACAAAACCTGACAAATTCTACTTTTGGACTTCCGGAATCTTTGGAGAAGAAAATTAGGGGCAAACGATGTCTATCGGTTTTATTTTACTAATTAATTTGTCAACTAAGTGAGCTCAAATCTTGAAACAGGATTTGTTTTGCTGCGGTTCGTTACTGATTGTGCCTGTTCACAAAAACTTCAGCCAATCAAAGGTCGGAGCCGATTTCGGAGTCTGAGTCGCAACCGGAGTCGGAGTTGGAGTCTGAGTCACCTGAAAACCGATCGACTCCGCAGCCCTGGTTAGAATTGTTGGTTGATTTTCGGTGATGGAACGTCGACCATAATTCGTGAAATTGCGTAATATGTATGGCTTGCGTAGCTTGCTTAGCGCCTTACCTTCTTGCCTATATAATATATGATATATGATATCAGCTCTGAAACTAAGATTTGCGATCCGACTTGGCGAACAGAAAGGGTCTTGGGTGGCCATCTGCGATTTGCTTATTCAGGGACGTTGGAACGTCATGACAAGTGGGGACTGGGGGGCTGTGAAACTTTGATCTTGTTTTGCGAGAAACCCATTACCGATTGCTTTGCAGATTATATCTCTTCTTGCCTTAGTCCACCTTTTGCTGAATATTATCATATATTTGTATTGAATATTGTCTTGGATCTCATGCGCTGAGCTGCACAATGGCTGAAACGTGCAGGTACTTAGTGTTATTAAAGACCACTTTACAATGAAATGTTATTAAACACTTTTAAACCCCCACACAAAGATTAACATGACTGTATAGGTGTTTATTAATGCATAAACGGCTAGTTTGTAAATAAAATACTGCGAAACAGCGCCATTCTGACATCAACAGGTCATTTAAACAGAACTTAAGCAAATTGTTTGGACGTAACTGCGAGAAACATCATTGGCTTCAATAGTTTCACGCAGCGGTGTCGATTTTTGAAAACGATTTGGGGGGGGGGGGGGCGAACAGGGATGGATCCAAGGGGAGCCTATTAGCGTCATGGCTTTACACATTTTGAAGAAATTCTAGGCAACTTGTACAAAAGAGAGTATTTTGCCAGCAATTGATAATGCAAAAATAGACAAAATCTCATGAGTTTTGGGTTATTTCACATGTATAATTCGATGGTGATAGTCATTTTACCACCTCACTTCATTTAAGTGAAGTAAGAAGTGTCAAACTCAGGTCAAGGTCAGGTCACATAAGGTCAAAATTTGAAATTGATAAAGATGAATAAAAAAGCATGTTTCTAGACCAGAATTCATCAGAAATGCAGTGGTGACGTTCATTTTTCGGAACTGGTAATACATAACCAAACACCAATTAAAAAATACGTCATGAGTAACCCATACTTTAGAAGCCATAAGTCAGTCAAAAATGGTGAGTGCTTCACAAAATGTTTAGGAATTGCCCATAGGTGGTTCTCTAATATATTTCGCGTTTTTTTATATATTTGAAAAAATTTAATTTGTTTTTCTTTTCTTCTAGTTTTGTTTTCTCTTCAAAACTCCGAGATAGCCATTTTGTTGACTTCTTGATTTTATTTTTTCTTGATTTGACTTGATTCTTGATTTGAATTGATTTTGACTTCTGACGGACAGCCCCTCAAACCAACGTTTTTGGTCGGTCTGCACCCTCTAGACGGCCCAAGGCCGTACTCGGAACCCTTACTTAAGTACAACGGCAATGTTAACCTGACATTGACTGGGGGGGGGGGGGGGCAAATATCTCCCCTGACGTATTTTCGCAATAGCTCAAAAATCAATAGCAACATCAACGTGAAACTTTGGGTACCTTCTCTCCTACACCGACTTTACGTCTTCTGTGCACAAATGAAGCAATTTTGCGCAGAAAAAAATCGAGATATAGCGAATTTAGTGACGTCACTACACACTAGTTTTAACTTTACTGAAATGAGGCCAGGTGGTAAAATGACTATCACAATCGAATTATACTAGTACAATAATCCATTGAACATGTTCGCATGGCTTTCGTATATTTTTGTTTCGCATAGTTACTTTTTGTAACCTGACCTTGATCGTGACCTTTGCCAAAATTGTAATTTTGCTCATGCGGGATGTGCATTTTACCTTTTTTATTTTATTTATTTCTCAAGATCGCCGACGGGATGACCCATTGATGGACGAAGTCAAAGTTTAAAACAAAAACACGATATTACACATTGACATTCACCTGCTTAACATACATACATATGATAAAATCATGTGAATATACGAAAAATACGAAACGCTGCCTGAATCCTAAAAATAAACGCTAAACGAGTGATGATACAAAATACGCTAAAAATGACAAAAACTGCCTGGGACTAGCAATGATCACATCAGTTGATGTATATCCAACTATCTAACTATATGCTATAATGCTGCAGCAAACAGCTTCACCTTACTGCGAAATGAGTAAAAACTGTCGCTGAACATGTCCGCTGTAGGGAAGCTCTCTAAGAATCGATTAATTTGCCTAGGCAGCCTCACGAAAAGTCTATTCTTTACAGTGTTTACCCTCGCGAATGGCACATTCAACAATGCACTACTTTGCTGCCTGGTCAGGGGCGTAGCCAGGATTTCGGCCAGGGGGGGGGGGGGCAAACGGGATCAGAGGGGCCCTCGTAGCCAATTGGGGGCCCACACACTGGCGGATCTAGGGTTCGAGTTTGGGGGTAAAAATGTATATCCCATCAAACCCATCAAACCGCCTGAAATCAGCACAAAATGTACACATTTCTTGATAAGAAAATCTAAGCAACTTTATCTAAGGAAGTTTGTTTTAAATCAGCTATCAATGCATAAGCAAGCGAAATCCGATGAGTTTTCAGAAATGTGTGAGACTTTTTGGGATTCCCCCCCTAAAAAAACTTGGCAGATCCAGGGGAAAAGGGGCCATATCAGCCGTCAAACCGCCTGAAATCAGCACAAAATGTACACATTTCCGGATAAGAAAATCTAAGCAACTTTATCTAAGGAAAATTATAATTAGTTTTATCATTTATGACCTCTTCCTCGAAATTAAAATATAATAGTACCAAAAAACGTTATATTAATATTTCGATCACAGATCTTCATCAGAAATTATACATTACCAAAACGACAATAATCAGAATACAAGTTTCGACTGCATATTGTTTCCCGCGTTTTTTTTACACATTTTCGCGCGAAATTTCTCGCGATCTTTATTCATACGGGCACAACCTTCTAGAGGATACATCAACTTCGGTCTGCATAAATAGTCGACATCATCTCGCATATATATCACAGCATCACCTATTAAAAAACATTCAAGCCCATATCTAACAACATGCATAAATATACAATAAAACGAAGAAGAAAAAAATACAATGTTGCCAAACCTAAAAAGATGTATCTACACGAACAATGCCATCGCAAAAGGGCGGAAGTGTTGAATTTTACATGATTGGCCACGATGACACATTGGAGTTCAGCTTTGGTTGTTCCTTTCTAATCAAAATAGACTCTGCGATTTTTCGGTCCGGGTGGTCCTTAGCTCTGTAAAGCACTTGAACTTGAATGGGTGTAGGGGTGTGCCCCGCTTCAGGATGAGCCATCTTGAAATGGTCCCCCATCGGTGTATCATCCTTCCTGCCTACCATGTCTCGGACATGTTCATTAAATCTTAGTCTCAGCGGGCGTTTGGTTTCTCCTATATAATTTGCGTCACAGAGCTTGCACCTAAGCTTATAAACAACATTTTTCTGTGTGCACTGTCCTCTAAACCCACTCTTGCATAAATTACATCTATTTCCCCCCGGGCAGCGAGGCGGCGTGAAAGCTGAGCGCACTAACTGACTTTTCAACTTATTCTCGTTTCTCCAAGCTAGCCTAACGTTTAAGCCCGATCTTTTCACCACCTTCTTTACTTTGCAAAAGCAAATTTTCGTCAATATATGGTAGCGTTAAGTACCCATCCTCCCCCGCTGTCCGTTTCTGCCTGTGTCTAGCGCCTCTGGACAGGCGAACCTCCCTGAAGAGCCTTTTTCAGTAGTTTCAGTGAATACCCATTCCCTAAAAGTAAGGTGTGAATTTTATCTACGCTACCATCCTCTTTTTCTTTGCTAGATGAATTGTTCAAGGCTCTATGAAACATATTCCTGATCATATTGTGCTTGGTAGCTGTAGGGTGAGCTGATGAAGCATGCAAGACGATCCCTGAGTTTGTCGGCTTAATGTAGAGCTCCGTCTCCAGTTTACGCTGTCCTGTCACGGAAGTAGTGATTGTTACACAAGTGTCCAAGAAAGGGACCCCTTTGTCTCTTGTTGAGTGATCCAGTGTGAATTCCAGGTTCGGGTGTGAGCTGTTGAGATACTGAAGGAACTCTAACAGTGCCTGCTCCCCATGTGTCCAAATCCCCGCATAGTCGTCTATGTATCTGACTAAAAAGTCCGGTTTGTGAACTGCGTTCGCCAAAGCCTGCTGCTCAAACCTATCCAAGAAAATGATCGCTAAAGGAGGAGCGCAAGGGTTACCCATAGCGATGCCCTGTTTCTGCCTGTAGAAGTCATCTCCAAACGAGAAGACGTTATTGCGAAGACACTGTTCTAATAGAGTACAAATATCCTCATAGCTGAGCCCAAACGTCTCAATGTCCTGGCCATGAGTCTCGAGTTTCTCCTTGGCGGCATCTATCGCTTCTGCTACTGGTATGCTACCATATAAATTGACCACATCTATACTGAAAAAGATGGCCCCTTCGGGTAGTGGCTTAGATCTACTGTGGTCCGCTGCTCGTGAGAGGAAATCCTTCTGCTACTGGTATGCTACCATATAAATTGACCACATCTATACTGAAAAAGATGGCCCCTTCGCACATTTTTATTTGTATTTTTATTTGTACCTCCCCTGCTTGCTACACTATGTGGGTTTCCAGCCCGGTGCTCTATAGAGCACCGGGCACGTAGCACGTAGCTCACCGATGAATACGTAGCTCGTAGCACAGAGCACGTAGGTCATTGATGAGCTACATTGGTCGGACCTTTTTACAAAGGCTTGGTTGAAAGAATGAACCACTTTATTAGCGTTCTCGCTGGCTGTCTGGCTGTGGGATTCGAACATGCACTATGTGGATTTTTATGTTGTAGTGTAGTGTCCCAGAGGTGGGTGGGGATGAATGCCAAAAGCTGCTTAAGTATCGTTTCAAGAAGGCAAGCTGTCTTTTCCGTGGGTCCCCCGAGCCTGAAACGACAGGACGCAAAGGAGCAGCAGGCTTGTGGTCTTTAGGTAAACCGTAAAAAACGGGTGTCCTGCTGTGCCTAGGCGTCAGTTCCTCCACAACTTTATCTGGAAGTTTGTTCCTGGTTACAGATTTAAACACTTGTTTAGTTTTAGCCTCTACTTTTGGGACGGGATTTTTCTGGAGTTTCTCATACTTTTGGGGATCATTCAAAATAGCCTCTACTTTGTCCTTATAGTCATCCTTGTCAAGAAGCACTAGACCCTTGCATTTATCGCTTTGTTTCACAATAACGTTTTCATTTTTACCTAGATCTTTGATAAACTCTGTTTCATCGGTTGTTACGTTACCATTATCAGTTCTGTGATTTTTATAGGTACGCACTACATCTAGCTTCAGTTTGTGCAGGCTGCGCTCAATGTCTACATTAGTAGGGGGCGGGAACCTTTTACTGGTGTCTGGAAACCTAAAATTCAAATTAGGAACGCTTCCTCGGGACGTGTGGCGCTCGTCTCCGCCCACCTGGTCTCCGCCGTCCGGCTGTCCTCCTGCCGTGACGCCCTCTTGTGCTCGTCGCCCGTCGCCGTCCACCGGGTCACCGTTATTCTGTTGCAGATCGCCCGTGTCTCGATCCCTCCGTCCTTCTTCGCTGTTTGCGTCTGGAGGCGGCTGATAAACGTCCTCCTGTCGCACCTGGTCCTGGTTTGTCTGGCTTGTCTGGCGGCCGACTTGGCCGGAGCGGTCTTCTTCTTGTTGTTGTCTTGTGGTATCTTCATTCGTTCTGGGAGCATTTTGATGTCGGCCCTCTCCATCTTCGGCTGGCTCATTGGTTGCTTGATTCGGTCCTGCGCTTCGCTTCCGACGGGTTATGTCCTCTATCCACCGTTTGGCGTAGGCCAATCTTTCGACGCTTTTTTCTACTTCTATTAGTACCTTCTTGGAAATGGACTGTGACACCGCGAAGTTAGGTCCTTTCGACAGTATAGCTAAATTTGGTGCGTCGAGAACCAGAGAGGATAAGTGTTGACCCTCTTGTTGTTTGACCTGTCACTGTTACCAGGCGTCTGAGATGGTACGGCATTGTTGTCTGCTATCTCGGGTCTGTCGGTCTTGCCCTGACGTCTTCTGTTAAACTTGTTGATGAGATGAGGGCGATTCTCACGGATGGTGATGTCGAAGATTCGATTGCAAGTATAGGCTATCTCAGTCAAAGTATCACCCACCAAGAAAGAAGAGACCTCATTCTTCAAGCTTGCTCGTCTTCTCTCCAAGAAGGCTTTACGACGGAAAGACTCGGCGATGGCTTCATTGAGTAGAGTTGTCGCGAATGAGTCGGAATGGTTTCGAATGTGGCTATTATTCGAAAATACCTTGTTTATCGGCTTGAGAGCATCCTCTATAAAACTCGGCACTACGTTATGCTTTCTACAAGCAGTCAAAAACTCTATTCTTAGAAGCGTTTTAGCAAGTTTTTCGGGATTCTTTAAAGTTTCAGCAAGCACTTGTTGGCGGTCAATTCTTGATTCGATGTTCTTTATATTGGTTAGTGCTTGTGCGAGGATACCCTACTTCAAAATGTACACATTTCAACAATACAATATGTTCAATATGTTACAATATATTCCTCGCACAAGCACTAACCAATATAAAGAACATCGAATCAAGAATTGACCGCCAACAAGTGCTTGCTGAAACTTTAAAGAATCCCGAAAAACTTGCTAAAACGCTTCTAAGAATAGAGTTTTTGACTGCTTGTAGAAAGTATAACGTAGTGCCGAGTTTCATAGAGGATGCTCTCAAGCCGATAAACAAGGTATTTTCGAATAATAGCCACATTCGAAACCATTCTGACTCATTCGCGACAACTCTACTCAATGAAGCCATCGCCGAGTCTTTCCGTCGTAAAGCCTTCTTGGAGAGAAGACGAGCAAGCTTGAAGAATGAGGTCTCTTCTTTCTTGGTGGGTGATACTTTGACTGAGATAGCCTATACTTGCAATCGAATCTTCGACATCACCATCCGTGAGAATCGCCCTCATCTCATCAACAAGTTTAACAGAAGACGTCAGGGCAAGACCGACAGACCCGAGATAGCAGACAACAATGCCGTACCATCTCAGACGCCTGGTAACAGTGACAGGTCAAACAACAAGAGGGTCAACATCTTATCCTCTCTGGTTCTCGACGCACCAAATTTAGCTATACTGTCGAAAGGACCTAACTTCGCGGTGTCACAGTCCATTTCCAAGAAGGTACTAATAGAAGTAGAAAAAGCGTCGAAAGATTGGCCTACGCCAAACGGTGGATAGAGGACATAACCCGTCGGAAGCGAAGCGCAGGACCGAATCAAGCAACCAATGAGCCAGCCGAAGATGGAGAGGCCCGACATCAAAATGCTCCCAGAACGAATGAAGATACCACAAGACAACAACAAGAAGAAGACCGCTCCGGCCAAGTCGGCCGCCAGACAAGCCAGACAAACCAGGACCAGGTGCGACAGGAGGACGTTTATCAGCCGCCTCCAGACGCAAACAGCGAAGAAGGACGGAGGGATCGAGACACGGGCGATCTGCAACAGAATAACGGTGACCCGGTGGACGGCGACGGGCGACGAGCACAAGAGGGCGTCACGGCAGGAGGACAGCCGGACGGCGGAGACCAGGTGGGCGGAGACGAGCGCCACACGTCCCGAGGAAGCGTTCCTAATTTGAATTTTAGGTTTCCAGACACCAGTAAAAGGTTCCCGCCCCCTGCTAATGTAGACATTGAGCGCAGCCTGCACAAACTGAAGCTAGATGTAGTGCGTACCTATAAAAATCACAGAACTGATAATGGTAACGTAACAACCGATGAAACAGAGTTTATCAAAGATCTAGGTAAAAATGAAAACGTTATTGTGAAACAAAGCGATAAATGCAAGGGTCTAGTGCTTCTTGACAAGGATGACTATAAGGACAAAGTAGAGGCTATTTTGAATGATCCCCAAAAGTATGAGAAACTCCAGAAAAATCCCGTCCCAAAAGTAGAGGCTAAAACTAAACAAGTGTTTAAATCTGTAACCAGGAACAAACTTCCAGATAAAGTTGTGGAGGAACTGACGCCTAGGCACAGCAGGACACCCGTTTTTTACGGTTTACCTAAAGACCACAAGCCTGCTGTTCCTTTGCGTCCTGTCGTTTCAGGATCGGGGGGACCCACGGAAAAGACAGCTTGCCTTCTTGAAACGATACTTAAGCAGCTTTTGGCATTCATCCCCACCCACCTCTGGGACACTACACTACAACATAAAAATCCACATAGTGCATGTTCGAATCCCACAGCCAGACAGCCAGCGAGAACGCTAATAAAGTGGTTCATTCTTTCAACCAAGCCTTTGTAAAAAGGTCCGACCAATGTAGCTCATCAATGACCTACGTGCTCTGCTACGAGCTACGTATTCATCGGTGAGCTACGTGCTACGTGCCCGGTGCTCTATAGAGCACCGGGCTGGAAACCCACATAGTGTAGCAAGCAGGGGAGGTACAAATAAAAATACAAATAAAAATGTGCGAAGGGGCCATCTTTTTCAGTATAGATGTGGTCAATTTATATGGTAGCATACCAGTAGCAGAAGGATTTCCTCTCACGAGCAGCGGACCACAGTAGATCTAAGCCACTACCCGAAGGGGCCATCTTTTTCAGTATAGATGTGGTCAATTTATATGGTAGCATACCAGTAGCAGAAGCGATAGATGCCGCCAAGGAGAAACTCGAGACTCATGGCCAGGACATTGAGACGTTTGGGCTCAGCTATGAGGATATTTGTACTCTATTAGAACAGTGTCTTCGCAATAACGTCTTCTCGTTTGGAGATGACTTCTACAGGCAGAAACAGGGCATCGCTATGGGTAACTCTTGCGCTCCTCCTTTAGCGATCATTTTCTTGGATAGGTTTGAGCAGCAGGCTTTGGCGAACGCAGTTCACAAACCGGACTTTTTAGTCAGATACATAGACGACTATGCGGGGATTTGGACACATGGGGAGCAGGCACTGTTAGAGTTCCTTCAGTATCTCAACAGCTCACACCCGAACCTGGAATTCACACTGGATCACTCAACAAGAGACAAAGGGGTCCCTTTCTTGGACACTTGTGTAACAATCACTACTTCCGTGACAGGACAGCGTAAACTGGAGACGGAGCTCTACATTAAGCCGACAAACTCAGGGATCGTCTTGCATGCTTCATCAGCTCACCCTACAGCTACCAAGCACAATATGATCAGGAATATGTTTCATAGAGCCTTGAACAATTCATCTAGCAAAGAAAAAGAGGATGGTAGCGTAGATAAAATTCACACCTTACTTTTAGGGAATGGGTATTCACTGAAACTACTGAAAAGGCTCTTCAGGGAGGTTCGCCTGTCCAGAGGCGCTAGACACAGGCGGAAACGGACAGCGGGGGAGGATGGGTACTTAACGCTACCATATATTGACGAAAATTTGCTTTGCAAAGTAAAGAAGGTGGTGAAAAGATCGGGCTTAAGCGTTAAGCTAGCTTGGAGAAACGAGAATAAGTTGAAAAGTCAGTTAGTGCGCTCAGCTTTCACGCCGCCTCGCTGCCCGGGGGGAAATAGATGTAATTTATGCAAGAGTGGGTTTAGAGGACAGTGCACACATAAAAATGTTGTGTATAAGCTTAGGTGCAAGCTCTGTGACGCAAATTATATAGGAGAAACCAAACGCCCGCTGAGACTAAGATTTAATGAACATGTCCGAGACATGGTAGGCAGGAAGGATGATACACCGATGGGGGACCATTTCAAGATGGCTCATCCTGAAGCGGGGCACACCCCTACACCCATTCAAGTTTAAGTGCTTTACAGAGCTAAGGACCACCCGGACCGAAAAATCGCAGAGTCTATTTTGATTAGAAAGGAACAACCAAAGCTGAACTCCAATGTGTCATCGTGGCCAATCATGTAAAATTCAACACTTCCGCCCTTTTGCGATGGCATTGTTCGTGTAGATACATCTTTTTAGGTTTGGCAACATTGTATTTTTTTCTTCTTCGTTTTATTGTATATTTATGCATGTTGTTAGATATGGGCTTGAATGTTTGTTTGTTAATAGGTGATGCTGTGATATATATGCGAGATGATGTCGACTATTTATGCAGACCGAAGTTGATGTATCCTCTAGAAGGTTGTGCCCGTATGAATAAAGATCGCGAGAAATGTCGCGCGAAAATGTGTAAAAAAACGCGGGAAACAATATGCAGTCGAAACTTGTATTCTGATTATTGTCGTTTTGGTAATGTACAATTTCTGATGAAGATCTGTGATCGAAATATTAATATAACGTTTTTTGGTACTATTATATTTTAATTTCGAGGAAGAGGCCATAAATGATAAAACTAATTATAATTTGCCTATACAATATGTTCCTCGCACAAGCACTAACCAATATAAAGAACATCGAATCAAGAATTATCTAAGGAAAGTTTGTTTTAAATCAGCTATCAATGCATAAGCAAGCAAAATCTGATGAGTTTTCAGAAATGTGAGACTTTGGGATTCCCCCTAAAAAAAACTTCCGTGCCCCACCACCACCACCCATCCCAAACGTCTTCTTCCAAACGTCCAGACCCCAATACATTTTGTCCTAACGTCACAATAACTTCACGCGCATCCACATGAGGCCTTGCGCTGTTATTGTAGCTTGTTGGCTATGCTACCAAATGCTGCCATATTTAGGGAAATAGGAGGTCGGACAGATCATTTTGTAACCAACGCTTAAAAGTCGATAACATTAACTCGGTGGGCCTGAGGCAGGCACGTATCCAAGGGGGCGGGGGCGGGGGGAGGCTACCCGCCCCCCGCCTTGGAGGCCCGGCGGGCCCTTTTCGGGCGCGCAGCGCGCAGCGCACCGGAAAGGGCCGACGAGACCACGCTCATGGACTACGCGAAGTGTGGTCTTTAAGAATTTAGAGCATTTCAGAGGTTCTTTAGGGGCGCCAGGGCCCTTTCTGAAAGACCAGAGGGCCCTTGGACGTTCAGCAGAGCCCTGTACATGTCAGAAGGGCCCCTGGACAAGCCGAAAGGGCCCCTGAGCGGGTCAAAGGGCCCCTGAACACGTCGAATGAGCACCGAGCCAGCACAGAGGGACCCCTGGGAAGGTCGGAGAGGCCCCTGAGCATGTCGGCAGGGCGACAAAGCAGCCAGTGCAGTCCCTTGCCAGGTCTTAAGGACCCCCTGAACAGGCTGGAGGGCCCCTGGACAGACCAGCACCATAGGGCCTCTGGGAAGTTAAAAGGGCCCCTGTGCATGTCAGAGGGGCCCCTGACCAGACCAAAAGGGCCCCTGAACATACCGAATGGGCTCCTAGTCAGCACGGAGGGGCCCCAGAGCAGGTCGAAGGGCCCTCTGAGCATGTTGACAAGGCGACAAAACAGAAAGCGCAGTCTCTTGCCAGGTTGGAAGGGCCCCTTAGAAGGCTGGAGGGCTCCTGGGCAGACCAGAGGGCCCTTGTGAAGTTCAAAGGGCCCCTGTGCATGTCAAAGGGGCCCCTGCCCAGACCGAAAGGGTCCCTGAGCAGGTCAGATGGCCTCTGATTACGTCGAATGGGCCTCTGGCCAGCACAGAAGGACCCCTGGGCAGGTCGGAGAGGCCCTTGAGGATGTCGGCAGGGTGAAAAAGCAGCCAGTGCAGTCCCTGGCCAGCTCGGAAGGGCCCCTGAGCAGGCTGGAGGGCCCCTGGACAGACCAGAGGGCCCCTGGACAAATCAGAGGGCCCCTGGAAAGTTGAACCTCACAAAATAAAGTGGCCGAAATCCGTAGAGTTTTTCATATCCTTTTTTTTTTTGGGGGGGGGGGTTAACGCTCGGGAAGGGGCCCTTTCGAGGCGCCCCCCCCCCCCCCCCCACACACACACACCCTGGACGAAATCCTGGCTACGTGCCTGGCCTGAGGGGCCCTCGAAATGCCTGAGGGGCCCTCGAAATGCCTGAGGGGGCCCTCGAAATGTCTGAGGGGCCCTCGAAAGGAATTGGAGGCCCTGGGAAGGCCTGAGGGGCCCTCGAAATAAATACCAGCTCTTAAATGCTGTTATTTATTCGTGTTAGATTTGTTCGTGGACGTTCTTTATGCGACATAAGGCGTTTTGGGGCACCTGAAACCATCCAAAACACTGGGGCCTTCGGCCCCAGAGGGCCCTCGCTCGGTCGCCAGAGGGGCCCGCCTGGCCTCCAGGGGGGGGGGGGGCATGGCCCCTTTGGCCCCCCCCCCTTGGCTACGCCACTGTGCCTGGTTGTACGACAAGGTACGCTCAATGAGAATGACTGCAATAAAAACGCTGACGAGATTCTACCCTTAAAAACGTTACGGACGAACATAACATCGTGCTGTGCCCTTCTCGCGGATACAGATTTGAGTTTAAAATGTCTCAGCAAATCAACATATGACAGTGATGATGAATGACAGCGACAGTGAGCGTTGAGCCAAATTAGAAATTTGTGCTCAATCCGGTTAACTCTGTCAGTGTGCATTGCAGCAGCTCCATTCCATATCACACTGCAGTACTCCAGGTTGGAGCGTACATAAGCGTAGTATGACGCCAGGGCAGATGACAAGTTGAGATGTCCTCCCGGGGTAGCCCTCTGATATGACCTTATCAGAACACCTAGGGCGCGGTTCGCTTTAGTGACTGTCTGATCGACGTGAGGCCCAAATGTCAATTTTGTATCCAAAATAATACCTAAATCCCGAATTTTGTCAACATGTTCCAGAATTGTGTCTCCGATTGAGTAATTTGTAACCAGTGGTTTTGTCTTTAGGGTCATTCGAAATGACTTGCATTTGGATGGGTTTAACTTGAGTTTCCATGTTTTTGACCACTGGTGGAGACGTCCAAGATCTTCTTGCAAGCTTTTGGTATCATTTTGGCAAGTTATTTTCCTATACAGTTTGGCGTCATCTGCATAAAGGAGCACCCGAGAGGACATCCCAACGTGCAGGTCGTTGATATACAGGGCGAAGCACAAAGCGGAGATCACGCTCCCTTCCGGTGTGCCCGACGTAACCCGGCACCACTCTGAGCACTTGCCGTTTACCACAACGCGTTGTTTTCTGCTTGTGAGATATGATGTGAGCCAATTTAGAGCCGAACCTTATACATGGTAAGAATTCTTCAGCTTGTGAATCAAAAGAAAATGATCGACGCTTTGGAACGTGGCTGAAAAATCTGTATAAATACAATCTGTTTGAGAATGCTCTCCGATAGCTTCCCATGCAGTGCTCAGCAGTGACGATAGGTTAGTTGCACACGATCTGCCTGGGACGAATCCATGTTGCTCAGGCGAAATGGCAGGTCTCACATGGCTCAATAAGTTAGTATATGCAACCTTCTCGAGGACCTTTCCGAACAATGGAATCAGTGACACGGAACGGTAGCTACTTGGATCTTTGACACAACCCTTCTTGAATATAGGCACGATGTTAGCCCTTTTCCAGATGTTAGCCCTTTAAAAGCACTTAAGGTGATGATGGTCGCAATCGAAGACTTTGGATGGGAAGTATGGCCCATACACTCAAATACCTCGATTTTGACCTTTGACCTTGTCGTGACCTGATATTTGACCCCAATACAAAAATTAGCATGATTTAAATACGTCTTATTAATAGCTTTCGAATGCCTTCTTGCGCGTCTGGCTGCGCTCATCGGTTCGAAAGATAACCAGGGGCCTATATCCCCCCCCCCCAGTCAATGTCGTTCGAAATTTACGCCATGCATTGACTGGCAATACCACTGTTGCGGTATTGCCAGCATTTCATGCGGGGACAAACTGTATCCTCCATATTGCTAGAGTTGTTTGAACACGCCCAAAGATTCTTTGTAAATATAACAAAACGGCCTTGCGGAGCGCCGTCATTTTCATCTCTACCGGGCATCGTATTATTGATTCTTTGCGCACTTTTTCTGATTTTGTTTTACCCGGGAGCATTATAAGTCACGGTTCTATACATACAGCCGTTACCTGAGGTATAACTGACCTATAGGTCAGGTCAAGCGGACCCATCCCCAATAAAGTTCAAGCTAGACGGCAATGGGAGGTAAGACGGTCACCCCTCTATAGATATATATATATATATATATATATATATATATATATATATATATATATATATATATATATATATATATATATATATATATATATATATATATATATATATATATATATATATATATATATATATATATATTATATTATATATATATATATATATATATATATATATATATATATATATATATATATATATATATATATTATATATATATATATATATATATATATATATATATATATATATATATATATATATATATATTATATATATATATATATATATATATATATATATATATATATATATATATATATATATATATATATATATATATATATATATATATATATATATATATATATATATATATATATATATATATATATATATATATATATATATATATATATATATATATATATATATATATATATATATATATATATATATATATATATATATATATATATATATATATATATATATATATATATATATATATATATGTATATATATTATATATATATATATATATATATATATATATATATATATATATATATATATATATATATATAATATATATATATATATATATATATATATATATATATATATATATATATATATATATATATATATATATATATATATATATATATATATATATATATATATATATATATATATATATATATATATATATATAAATATGTTATAGCTACGACACGCAAAATGGTGTCCCTACGATTATATTTCCATCCAGGACTTGAATGTCCGTTTCTAACACCGTCTCTCTACTGTCGAAAACTCCAGTGACCAGTCATGCCACATGTTCATGGGTACGAGGGGAAATTTCACACGCAGCACTGAGACTATTTACATGCCCAAACTCAAATCGGCGCTAAAATACGTCTTCCAAATCAATGCCTCCAGATCGCAAGAGAAGGAAACAACTAAAAACTTCAGAGAGGAGAGAAGCATTGCTTCGCCGATATTCCCCCCGGTTTCTCCGTGCGACGTGACGAAGGTGGTTTTAGGAGGACCTACGGTTCGTATAACTAAACAAATTATCAGAAGCTTGGTTTTCCATGCATCACTGCGAATGAAATCTGTATGTTTCAGGTACCTAATCTGAGGCCAGAGACAAAGGCGGACCCAGAAAGGCAAAAAGTTGGTTTGGGAGCAAATCCCAAAAGTCTCACACATGTATGTTAAATTCACCGGATTTCGCCTCTTTATACATGAAGAGGTGATTTAAAACACAAACGTTTCTTGGTAAAAGCTGCTTAGATTTTATTTTTAAATAGGAAACGTGTCAATTTGCTTGCCGATTTTCAGGCGTGTGGGAGGCTTGACCGCTTTGCTCCCTCTTGGATCCGCCAGCGGCCAAAAACATTGGGGGGTGGGCAAGGGTAAACATTGGGGGGGGGGAGACCCCCCCTCAAAGGTATATAAATCGACATCTATGGTTTCACGTAACATTTTGTGACCCTATCATCCACCAAACATAGTTAACCGAGTAGAGGAATGTTTTAGTATTTGGACTATTTTGACCTCAGCTATGGGCACTATTGGTTTCGATTGTCATTTGGTATCGTTTTTGACAGAGAGCTGCAGTCGCAATGTCGAAATAAAACCTTATCGTCATCTGTCAGTTAAATTATTTTTGGACGAACAACAGAATAAGTCAAATATGGCCTACCACATGACACTTTGAAGGCCTCAAACAATAAGACGAAATGAACTCGCACCACCGCTGCTCCCCAAAGTGTCACCCATTCTGCATCTCTCATTTTATTTCTTATATTTGGACTCCATTGAACGTTAGTGCATTTTTTTCATGCGTCTCATGGTCATGCAGTGCGCACAAACATCGTTCAGTGATCACAACAAATAACACGGTAAAAAGGCTTCTTCATTATTACTGGCTGATATTATTGCTGCTAGCTGATCTTGATACAGCACAGCACGTCTTATGAACGAACTGAGGACAAATCCTTTGTGTGTGTTGCACTCTGAAAGTTTCTTGAGTTACAACTCTTAGTAGTCCGTACCTTTATGACACATTACCATTCCCCAGTCCCTTCGTTCTGCGCTGGTAAATTAAAGCGCGCTTGTGCGCATGCTAATTTAGCACATACTTGCATATTTGCGTGAGATATGTAGCCCTCGTCTTAGGGAAGTCGACCCACTCTCCACTGCTCTTCTTCACGAACACGCCAACCGAATCGAGCGGGTCGTCATTGGGCTGTTCCGCCCTCCAGTTGGTGTAGTCGACCGGGCTGCCGTCGGCCCAGCTGAACTGCAGGGGCTGCCGCCCGCTGGTCCGTGACCGCGTGCTCCAGCGCCATCCAGGCGCGCGAGTAGCCGTTGTCGCGGTACAGCGTCCAGATGAACTCGTTCTCCGCAGCGGAGTGGACCCGAGGCGAGCTGCGCGCCCGGCCGCAGCGAGCCGCAGTGCGCCTGAGAGTCGTCCCAGTTCTTGGTCAGGCCCGAAGTGGTCTCGGTGGTGTAGCAGGCGTCGCCGTGACGGCTCCAGCCGGGCTCACACTGCGCCTGGCACCGGCCGGAGACGAGCGGAATGTCCGGCGGACAACCGAGCAGCCGGCAGCGGCCGGCCGGGCAGACACGGTGGCGCAGTCCGGCGTCCGCCAGCAGAGCAGCGCGCAGTGCACGCAGCTGACGGCGGCGCGGCTGGCCAGCGGCACGTGGCCGGCGCCGTCCCAGGGCAGCGACCGCAGCGTCAGCTTCAGGGTGACGTTCAAGCTAGACGTTCCAGTGGCGAGCAGCGGCAGTGGCAGCTGCAGTAGCACCAACAGCTGCAGCAGCTGTAGCAGCAGCAGCGGCGGTAGCGGCCCCAGGGCTGGCATGGTGCCACGGCGTGCTCGCCGTACCACAGACAGCGAGCCGCGGCGTGCTCGGCCTACCACAGACAGCCAGTCACTGCGGAGGCCGCCGGCGCCCGGCAGCACCTGGCCGGCCGGTGCACACGCCGTCAGTGTCTGTCCGCCCGTCTGTCTCTGTGTATATGTGGCGTTGCCGGGTTGACGCCACGTCCCGGCTGCTACAGTCAGGTATCAACCTGGAGCAGGAGGCGGCTGCCAGTAGACGGAAGCATAAAGTCATGTCAACTTTACGGCGCTCTGTAACTTCAGTGATACAATATTAATTATTATTTTTTATATAAATTTCTTAGCAAATTATCAAATGATCCGTTTGGGGATTGGGCAATATTGAGACAAATAACCTGCATTTCGATGGGCAAATTCCGGTATTGGCGCAGGACATTACGCCCAACAGAGATCGGTTTTCATACACACGGTCACGACACGCACACAGGCCACCACTGCGAAGGGGGCTCTATCAGATGGAATGGGAACGATAGACATGTGATATGCTCAATTTACCCGGCTTACCCATTACTATTGAAATGTGTTTCCTAAAATCGTCTTCATCTAATCATAACATTCATATATAATTCCTCTTTTGACAGTTACTATCATTTTGTCATGGATTCGAATTAAATCTCCCAAGAATGCAGGGACTCGTCTAAGGAAATTTGACTGGGGGGCAGGGTTAAGATGACTTATTTTCATTTCACTGCTCTTGTCCATGAATACTCACACGTACTCTTGTTTTTTCCATAGTCCATTGATATCGTTCCAACGGGCTCATTTATTTATGGTACAATACTCATAAATAAATAGTTGTGCATTCAAACAATTATGTTGAGATGATTGATAAGCAGCCAAAATATACATTGTTATTAACCCGCCATTGACTGGGGCGTTTAACGCCCCCCCCCCCCCTCCCCGACGAACTTTCGCAGTAGCTCAAAAACCAATAGCGCTATCAACATAAAACTTAAAGTACCTTTTCTCACATCAATGTTACGTCTTCTGTGCACAAATAAAGCAATTTCGTCGACAAATATTTGAGATATAGCCAATTTAGTGACGTCACTACAGGCACGTAGCCAGGATTTCGTCCAGGGGGGTGCGGCGCTTCGAAAGGGCCCCCTTCCCAAGCGTTGAAGGTCCAAACAAAACGGATGAAAAAGCACGTTACAAGGATGGAAAATGCAGTATGACAGGTATGGCATGGGCCATCCAACTTTTAGGACCTGGAGTTAGCAAACTGCCATATCAACTTTGGAACCAGCGTCACCAATTTGGAATAAGTTTTACCAACTTGGAATATTTCTTTTAAGCTCAAGACATGAAACCCTTAAACAACAAATTAAAAAAAAAATACTAGTTGTTCCATGTAAATATATTATCACTAAATGCATCGAAGAAGACAAATTACCAAATCTATTCCAGATGAGTAACGTGACAAGATCTTGACATAGTATTAAATGATACACCAATCACGCGAAACACATGCATTAAATACTTAGTAGTTCTTGTAGATGAAAATCGTAAATGGAATAGCCATATATATAGTGTAATGTGTGATAAGCCGTAATATATAGGAGTTATCGGAATATCCAAGCTTTATTTATCCTCACAGCAACTTCTATTGCAGTACAATGCATTAATTCCGCCCCATCTAAATTATTGTGCAGTGATCTGAATTCTGGGGTAGGAATTATGACACTAACATTAAAAAGGCCTTCGATAGTGCGGAAACGAGCGATTTGTCCGCCCCTGTAGCTCAGTGGGAGAGCGCTGGGTTTCTGACCTTTCCTGGTAGTGGCAGTTCGAGTCAAAGTCAAAGCCTACATTACCAAAGCCTTGCACTCCTATCAGACGTTACTGGCATACACTGAAAAACAATGAGAACTTTCACTGGTCTTCCTTCGAGAGCCTCACCGGCGCTCGACTGGCAGACCACCTCTACCACCACAGGACCCTCTAAAGGCCAGCAGAGAGTCCTCTACAGATCGGCAGGGCCTCTAAAGGCCGGCAGAGGGCCCTCTACACTCACTCTACAAATTGGCTGGGGACACTCTGCAGATCGACAGGGCCCCTAAAGACTGGAAGAGGGCCGTCTACAGGTCGGCAGGGCCCTCCAAATGCCGGTAGAGGCCCTCTGCAGATTGGCAAGGCGATCTACAGATCGGCAGGGCCCTCTAAAGGCCGACAGGGCCCTTTAAAGGCCGGCAGAGGGCCCTCTATAGATTGGCTGGGGCACTCTGAAGATCTACAGGGCCCCCTAAAGACTGGAATAGGGCCGTATACAGGTCGGCAGGACGCTCTAAATGCCGGAAGAGGCCCTCTACAGATTGGCAGGGTGATATACAGATCGGCAGGGCCCTCTAAAGACCGGCAGAGGTCTTTCTCCAGATCGGCAGGGACCTCTACAGATTGGCAGGACCCTATAAAGGCCGGCAGAGGGCCCTCTACAACCGGAAGGGGCCATCTAATTGCCGTCAGGGGCCCTCTGCAGATCGGCAGACCCTCTACAGTCTACATGCTGGAAGGGCCCTCTAAAGGCGAGCAGAGGGCCCTCTACAGATCGGCAGGGCCTCTAAAAGGCGAGCAGAGGGCCCTCTACAGATCGGCAGGGCCCTCTAAAGGCCAGCAGAGGGCCCTCTACAGATTGGCTGGGACACTCTGCAGATCGGACAGGGCCTCTAAAGGCTGGAAGAGGGCCCTCTACAGATCGGCAGGGCCCTATACATGCCGGAAGAGGGCCCAACACAGATTGGCAGGGCGATCTACAATCGACAGGGCCCTCTAAAGACCGGCAGAGGCTCTCCTCCTGATCGGCAGGGACCCTCTACAGATTGGCAGGGCCCTATAAAGGCCGGCAGAGGGCCCTCTACAACCGGAAGGGGCCATCTAAATGCTGTCAGGGGCCCTCTGCAGATCGGCAGGCCCTCTTTATGCTGGAAAGGCCCCTCTAAAAGCGGGCAGAGGACCCTCTCCAGATTGACAGGGGACCCTCTACAGATTTGCAGGGCCCTATAAAGGCCAGCAGAGGGCCCTCTGCAACCGGAAGGGGCCATCTAAATGACGACAGGGGGCCCTCCTGCAGATCGGCAGGCCCTCTAACATGCTGGATGGGCCCTCTACAGATCGGCAGGGCCCTCTAAAAGCCAGCAGATGGCCCTCTACAGATTGGCTGGGACACTGCAGATCGACAGGGCCTCTAAAGCCTGGAAGAGGGCCCTCTACAGGTCGGCAGGGCCCTCTAAATGCCGACAGAGGCCCTCTGCAGATTGTCAGGGGCGATCTAAGATCGGCAGGGCCCTCTAAAGACCGGCAGAGGGGCCCTCTCCAGATCGGCAGGGCCCTCTAAATTGCCGACAGGGGGCCATCTGCAGATCGGTAGGGCCCTTTAAAAGCTGGTAGAGGGCCCTATCCACACTGGCTGGGCCCCTTTCTACGTATTTACATATACATGCCCTTGACAAGCAAGTGCTGTTTTATTCGTGTTACGATTTTTGTCTCGGTTCGTGGACGTTCTTTCATGCAACGTACGACGTTTTGCGGGCGCCTGACACAATCAAAAACACTGGGGCCCTCGGCCCAGGGGCCCCTCGCTCGGGTCGCCAGAGGGGCTCCTTGTCCTCCAGGGGGGGGGGGGGGGATGGTCCCCTTGTCCCCCCCCCCCCTTGCCTACGCCCTTGATTGTGTCATACATAGAAAAATGGCTTGCTTTAATTGAAAAATATGCCTATTTGACCTGCGTCGGTTTCTGATATTGTGTTTTCTTTCATTGCCAGCACCTCACAGTGATCATGATACTTGTCATCGAAAGCTTTGCTAACACCTATAACATAAAACATCGTTTGAGTTATTATTGTCATGCACCATCTGGCATAGATCAGTTACAATAACTATATACTAACTATATAATATATAACTATATACGGATGTATATGTGTGTGCATCTCGTCGTATGGCCTACAACAGGGGTGGTGAGCTTCTCTCCAGGGAAGTTGTGGAGCGGGGGGGGGGGGGGGGGGGGGGGGGGGGTGGGGGGGGAGGGGGAGCTGGAAAAAATTGCTTAACCTGCGCCCCGCTGGGGTCTCTAGCCGAACGCGCCTCGCTGGGGGGGGGGGGCAGATTCTGCCCCTCGTTATCTTCCGAACCAAATAACCGCAGCGAGACGCGCAAGGCGGCAGTCGAAAGTCCCCATGAGACGCATGTAAAGCATACACGAAAGTTTCAAAATAAGGGTCTAATGTCAGGTCACAGTCAGGTCAAATGTAAACATTGAGGTATTTGGGTTTTGGGCCATACTTTCCATCCAAAGCTTAAATTGTGACTATTATCGCACAAAGTGCTCTCAAGGGTATAATGCATCTCCCGCATAAGCAAAAGTGAAATTGTAATCGAAGATCAAGGTCAGGTCACAAAGGGTCACAGGTCTACGAAAAGCCATGCGACACATATTATATAGGTTATTTTTACACGCATAATTCGATGGTAGCAGCTATTTTCACAACCTGACCCCATACCTGACAATGGGGTCTCTAAATTTCTGCCGGCCAACAGGAATTGCGCAATCGGGTGGTGAGGTCAGGACCTGCACAACAAGCTATGCTTCGCGTGGGTCCTGACCTCGGGAAAATCCATCCATACAAAACATTCGGACTAAATTTATTTATTTTATAAAAAAAAATACAATGGCCCTCAGGTCAAGGTCAGACCACAATAAGGACACAATTTAAATTGATTAATCCAAATAAAAAAGCATGTTTCTAGACCAACTTTGTCTCAGAAATACAGCGGTGGCATTTCTTTGTCTGTACCTGGTCACTAAAAGCCAAAAAACGTAACTCCAAAAAATGCGTCATAAGTTCCTTAATACTTAATTTCCTTAGGGAACCATAAGTCAGTTAAAACTAAAGATATTGCTTTGAAACTTGGTTTGGGTATTGTCCATACTTGGTTCTCTAATCATATCTTCCGTTTTCTTTTAATATCTGAAAAAAAGGTTTTATGGAAATTCTTCTGAAAAAAGTTTTTATTTAATTTTTGGGGGTCAAAAACCCTAAAATTTCGAAAAACCAAGATAGCCATTTGGAGAGAATTTCATTCTTTTTTTTATCATTTTGTATTTCCAATTTCATCAAAACTCAATTGTCACTTGTCAATTGTCAATTGTCACAAAACTCAATTGAACATTTATCGTTTTTCCACCAAAAATGGCATGACATGACGTGATTAAAACGTCATTATCTCCAAAAGTACTACATCAATTTCAATTAAATTTGGTGAGAAGACGTAGAATTGATGTAGCATAAAATATTTAAAAAGAAATACGTCGATGTCAATCATAGTTTTCAAGTTATTGAGAAAATACGGGAGAGTGCAGATTTTTGCCCCCCCCCCCCCCCTCCCAGTGTGGCGCGGGTTAAAGTACCATGAAAATCCATAAAAATACAGATTTATCCCCGGATTTTACCCACTTTCCTCGTCCAAGTGTGAAGGGGGGGGGGGGGTTGAAGCCACCCTCAACTGAATAGGATCCTACATCCCTGGCCTATAACTTGCACAGAACAGTTATAATGAGCAACTCGCCAAACAATTATCACCTGTTTAAACTTGCCCCCCCTCCCCCAGTGGCCTTTTTTTTGCCTCGACTGGTGGAAGAAGCCGTGACTGCGGGGGTTTTCCCCCGCAGTTAACGTGTTAGACGAGTTCCTGGCTAAAATGTGGTCGTGTCATGAATTTGTAATAATAAAAAAGTCACCCGAATTAAAAATTCATTGGCTGAAATGCATCGTTTGATGCACACACTATGTTAAAATCACTAAGCGGAAGATGAAATTCGGTATTCGTTTTTTCGTAGGTATTTAACTTATCCATTTTCCTTACTGAAACTGACTCACCAGCCGTTTAGTGTGACTCTCCAAATCTCCGTGACTCCGTGCCAATTCTCATTAATCAACTCTGCAGCGCATCTAAAACTCCCGAAAGCTGAGCCAATAAATGCGAAATGATGTTCAGCTTTGTGTTTTGGGGTTACGTGTTGTTATACGCTTGGAGCCACTGCTTTAGGACTTAGAGGAACAGCACACATGTGTACATATATGTCTGTCCCTAGATGGCACTAGTATCAAACGCCTAAAGTTATGCTGTACCGCATAGCTTAACTTGAGAACTGCTTTCTGTGCGATGGGGGAAGGGGTAACGAGTCATTTTGGTCATCGACAGGTGTAAACATATCCTTGATGCTGAGAACCAGTGATCTAATCGCTCTGAATAGGATAAGTAAACTTTTGAGTCAACAAGTTCCCGTGTATGTATAATTATAATTCCCGTGTTATTATAATAAATAGTGATGCGCAAGCAACGGCGCCCCGACAAAAGCTCCGTCAACGAACCTAAACTATTATAATTTAAACGTAACTTGCAAATAATCTTGAGTTCTCCCTTATGATTTCTGATCGGGGAAGTGAGTTGGGAATATGATACATGGACATTTGTTTGTCGTGCTGACATGCAGTGGGCACCACAATACATTTACCCGTCGCTAGAGGCGCTGATGATCAACTGCTACCAAGCGGACCGGCGTCTGTGCGTCATAATATAGTGCGCATTGTTTACGGCGGAGTTTTGAAGGGGTTAGAGTAGTACATATGTGTTCAAACTTATACGAAATGCTGGTGTCTATGAGTGTATTCGAAACCTGAAAGCATTCTCGCTGAGGTCAATCGTTTGACCTCGAGAGGTCAAAGAGTGCCCGCGAGGTCCAATCTTGGGTACCGCATAACCTTTTCCCTAAAGTACTTACCGAAGTCGTTTCAACGGATATATATATATATTCCCACCAGCCTATAGACGGTGCACAAAGAGTGATCTGACCGCCCCTAGTCACCGGTTGACCTCAGACCACAACATAAGTTACCATTATTGCTAATGGAAGAATGACGATGTACCGCATAATGTTTTTTCTTCCAAAAATCACTTAGAGAAACCATTCTGCACCATTGTCACCGTTGCTTCCCTTTATCTCACCGAAGGTAAGTTTGAACACAATCGGCCGTAAACAACGAATACGTTAAATGCTCGTTAATATATACGTTATACGTTACGTTAAAGGAATACGTTAAATGCAACGGACATCTCGTTAAATGGATATTAGCGCCTTTCCAGGTGACTTGAGGTCAAACGGTGACCTGGATGGTCAAGTCAAGTCGTTGTGCACCGTCTATAGGCTGGTGGGAATACTTATCCGTTGAAACGACTTCGGTAAGTACTTTAAGGAAAAAGTTATGCGGTACCCATATATTGACATCGCAGGCACTCTTTGACCTGAAGTCAAACGATTGACCTCAGCGATAAATGCTTTCAGGATTCGAATACACTCGTAGACACCAACATTTCGCATAAGTTTGAACACAATCGGCTGGTAAACAACGATAAGTATTTGACGACTCGTTAAATGGATATTAGCGCCTTTCCAGGAGACCTGAGGCTAACGGTGACCTAAATCGGTAAAGTCTTGCGTTGTGCACCTTCGGTGGGATAAAGGGAAGGCGATGGTAGTAGAATGGCTCTCTAAGTGATTTGGGTAAAAGTTTGCGGTACCCCGTCATTCTCCCATAGGCCATAATGTAACTTATGTTGTGCCCTGAAGTCAACCGGTGACCAGGGCACTAGTTGTGATCACTAGTTGTATACCGTCTATAGGCTGGTAGGAATGTTTAGCCGTTGAAACGACTTCGATAAGCACTTTAGGGAAAAAATTATGCGGTACCCGATATTGACCTCGCAGGCACTCTTTGACCTCACCGAGGTTAAGCGATTGACCTCCGCGAGACATGCTTTCAGGTTTCGAATACACCCAAGCCCATAAGGCACCAACATTTCGTATAAGTTTGAACACATCTGTGCCACTCTAACCCTTCAAAACTCCGCCGTAAACATGCGCCTCAACTCTAAAACAACTCTGGATGCCCAGCCGCCGGTCCGCTTGGTAGCAGTTGATCATCAGCGCCATCTACAATAGCTTCAATTGTGGTGCCCCATTGCATATTGGATACATCTGCCACCTAGTGACGAGAACAGAACTATTATGCATCTGATATAGACG
>JAXIVJ010000391.1:143183-178183 GCA_036785665.1 Chirona hameri
CAATTAATCAATTTTTGTTGCCCCTTTTCTTGCAACTACTTCTCAAACAACCATCAAACATTTCTCATATGTTGGAGACCAGGCTTGTACCACCAAAAATACACCAAATGTGGTCTAACGTATGCACCATACAGTTTAGTTATTCAACCTATTCACTCATTGTAGGAAACATTTCTGTTAATGGCCCCTAGCATTCTAAGTGCCTTTTCTTCTAGCTTCTACAACCCCTGGTCTGACGCTGATAGTCTATTGTTTACCACGACACCTAAATCTGTTTCCTTTTCAATCTGCTCCATTTTCTGCCACCCATTTCATACCTATGTTTTACTGCTAACCCGTCCAGCGTAGCATAATCTTACATTACTCAAATTGAATTTCATCTGCCATGCATCAGACCACTCAACTAGCTTGTCCAGATCTGATTGAAAAACATCCTGATCATGTTTTCTCTAATAATCCTGACAACTTTTAGATCGTCTGCAAATTTCAAGACTTTGCTGTCTATATGTTCTCAATTGCTTCACAAATATTATAAAAAGCAATGGGCCCAGGACTGAGCCCTGTGGAACCCCACTGAGAACCCTCTTCCATTGTGATTGGCACCCATTCAATATAACCCTTTGCTGGCGTCCTGAAAGCCACGTTTCTACTCCAATCCA
This sequence comes from Chirona hameri, assembly GCA_036785665.1. NCBI lineage: Eukaryota > Metazoa > Arthropoda > Thecostraca > Balanomorpha > Balanidae > Chirona > Chirona hameri. Next base: position 143,843 of record JAXIVJ010000391.1, read on the forward strand.
GAATCTTGCCCTGATCCCATGAATTTTAAGTTGCAACCCCAGTCTTGTATGGGGGACTTAGTCAAATGCTTACTGAAATCAAGAAAAGCTACATCCAGCTGTTTACCCTGATCAACGCTATCTGTTGCAACATCCCCAAAACTCCAGAAGATTAGTTAAAACAAGAACGGCACCCCTTCCTAAAGCATGCTGTGTATCTTTGATGAGTTCATTTTGCTCCCAAGAATTCAACAATCTTATCTTTGATGATTGATTCAAGCACCTTGCAGACTAATGAGGTCAGACTAACTGGTCTATAGTTTTCCTCTTACTTCTATCTCCCTTTTTATGAATAGGAACAACATTTGCTCTTTTCCAATCAAGTGGAATTTTACTATCTGCAAGTGATTTAGAAAATATTATGGCTAATGGAACCGACAACTCCCTTTCAGATTCTCTTAAAAGTCTAGCATGGATTTCATCAGGTCCTTCTGCCTTGTTAGGCCTTACTTTCTTTAGATATTCTAGAACAAGTTCACCTACTTATGCACCTAGCTCTCCTATAGTCTCCTCTGTCTCTAGCTCAGGCTGAAGTGCTGCAATACTACTCTGGTCCCTCGATAGTAAAGACAGATTGAAACTGATCATTAAGCACTTCAACCATTTCACTGTCCCTTGCTAACTAACCACATCATCTACCTTAAATGGACCTATATTTTTGGAAACTGTACTTAACTTATAAAAACTGAAGAACTTCTTACTATCTGCATTACAATGTCTAGCTAAATCAAGTTCCCTTTGCCCTTTTAGCTGCTCTGACCTTTTTCTTAACTGAATTTCTTGCATTCTGGTAGGCCTTCTGATTTATATCTAGTGAAGATCCTTCAAATGCCCAAATGCACTTCTTTTAGCTTGTATAGCACTCCCTTACTTCTGGGGTAAGCCAAACTGGATTGCCCTTGGTTCTGTTACGTTTGTGCCTGAGGGTATATGCCGATTTTGAATTTGGCTTAATCTAGCTTTGAAAACATTCCAGGCCTCACATGCATCTAAACCTGCCAACTCAACGTTCCATTTTATCTGTGCGAGGGTCATTTCTAATACCATCAAAATCAGCCCGGCTGAAGTTTGGAACCATAATAAGGTTATCTTTGGGCCTCATTTCTGATGAGATATTGAATTTAACCATATTGTGATCACTGGTTTCCTAGAACCTGCACAAATACTATGTCACTAACTAGATCACTGTTGTCTGAGAATACAAGGTCTAGAATGGAGCAATGTCTGGTTGGCTCTGTTACAAAACTGATGCATGAAAAGCTCCTCTTCAAAGATTTGCCTATACAACCTACACTCATTTGTTTCCTCTGCTATACTTGCGTATCCTCTTAAGTTAAAATCTCCCATAATAGACACTGAGCCCGAAAGTTCCTACGTATTTCCTCACAAATATCTTGGTCTGTTTCAGCTTGGGAGTTCCTTGGAAGATTCCCTGGTCTGTAAAATGCACCTATCCTCACCTTCTCTGTTTCCTGTACCAATTTTAATGTCAAGCCAGATTGATTCTACTTCTTTTACTTTACTAGAATCATCAACTCTAGTAGTGCAGTACAAGCTATTACATATACAAACACTCCCGCCTCCCTGCCGTGATTCTCTGCAGTATGAGAACATGTTATACCCTTGTAACTCGAAATCCTGTAGCCTATCCCTATTATACCCCTCACTAACCCATGTCTCGGTTACACAAATGATATCAGGCTTTTCAAGGGCAACATAACACTCAAACTCCATCAAATTTAGACCTAATACTTTGGGCATTCAGCAACACACATGTGATCTTATACTTTGAGCTGACTCTACTAATTCTGAGGGAATTATGATCTACTGTCCTATTCTGACATGAACTTCTACCAATGCTTACTTCTTGATGCCCTATTGTACTAGCGTCCCTGAACCCCCCCTCCTACCTAGTTTCCCTGAATGACACTTCAGTAGGCATCTCCCAAAGCCCTTGCCCCTCATCCGATAAGTGAGGGGGCAAGGGCTTTGGGATACATTTAATTTCATCGAGCTAGAATCGTGAATGAGCATATCATAAGGCTTAATAGTGTCACATTCGTAATCAGCGTCACAGAATGTCCTAAAAACTGCAAAATTCCAAAAAAGTCATGTCAGATCATCTGAGGGTCAGTGACCTCGGTTGGCCTGTGGATGCGCATGACCCCAATGGAACATACAATTATCTAAAATGGATCCCCAAATTTGAAATCAGCGTCACAAATTGTCCTAGAAACTGCCAGAAGCCCAAAAAAGTAATCTGAGGTCATCGGAGGTCAATGACCTTAGTTGACCTCTGAAAAGGTCAATCGAGGTCACAATCTCAGTGGAAACCCACAACTGTCACCTGGAAACACCTTTGCATATACTCCTGAACAACAAACACTCGGAAACTGCACAAGTTACAAGCATCGATCTGCGGGACGCCAGTTGCGCCTGACATGACCTTTAGAAACAGGTCATAGGTCACGGGTCATGTAGGTAGAAATTCATTTTTTTTCTTCAGATATGTGTCAAATGTATCCAAAGTAGGGTACTGAAAGTTGTATCGTAATTGGTTAGAAAGTACGTGAGTTATTCCAGAAAAAAAAACGAGGAGGGTGGCATCCACCCCCCTCCCCCCTACACGGGCTAGGGTTAAATGATTTTTCCCAGTTCAACTCCCTTCCTCCCCCCAGCTTGTCTGGAGAAGCTACGCCCCTGGCATCTATCATGTATTCTGTGATCGGACATCTACAGACTGCAGCGCAGCGATGGAGCGTGTTACGGGCACTCCGTTCTGATTTGCTGTTCACACTGACATTCACAAATGCGGCTGCGCGCGAGGCCAGTCAACCCAAGCGGGACACTGTCACTATTTGTACCGGCTGAGCGGCATATCGAGTCAGGGTTTCAAGTGCTGTACCCAGCTGGACGGACGCCAGGCACTCAGTGTGTGAGGCAGAATGGTGGTGCGCAATCCCGCCCCGCCACCCGGAAACACGATCATGTCTTGACATTAGAAAATGCGTATGCCTCGGTTTGCTTTGCTTCTTAACTGCGCAGTACCGACTGAAAGTTTAAAATACTTTAATTATTTGGACGTTATTAATAATGGTTTGTGATGATAACATCGATACTTGTCTTGTATGTCTAGCATTGAGCGAGCCTCTATCTCATTTAGACTGAACTTGAAGGGAATTAATTTGCATTCGTATTTTGTTAATAACACGCTAAGATACTGTCCAGAAGTTGCGTAGGTTAGACCGGGGCAGCGCGCACACCCTTAAAGGGATTTATACGTTTTTTTCCCAGAATAATTGGGCTTCATGGTAAAATGTACTTATACAGGTGGTAGAAGTCCCACGGTAGCCACATTTTTCTGGAAATGACCTCTTCTGCACGTAAGGACATTCCAAAATGCGCGGTGATGCCACCGCGTATTTTCTGCAGGACCGGCTGAGGCAGAGCCAGTCATCTCTTTTATGCTAATAAGAACACCTCACGTATGGCATATTTCCTGTAAAATAAACAATATTTGAAAGAAAATAAACTTGTTTTGTTCCAACGACAGCAGCAATTACCTAGTTTTCCCATAAAATTCTATATTTTTCATGAATTTTCATGCAAAAAATTAATACGCCACCACCAAATTCTCAACGCTAAAGGCCGGAGATAAGAAAACCACAACAACACAAAACCTCAACGAGCAGTTTGTAGTAATACAAAGTCCCTCAGTTATGAATTGCATAATCATTTTGTGATCCAGTGTAGGAATTGCAGATAATTCAAAACTCTAAAATTGATCTTAAGATAAAAGTGGTGGACAGTAGTGCCGATCAAGTACTCGTTATCTGATACTAGTCTCGAAAAACACCCAAGTTTTAACGCTGATAATTGCTGAAATAATGGACTAAATGAGCATTGAGGTCCCTGTTATATGTCTTAAACGTGTTTAAAGCTCATACAACTGCAAAAGAGTGCATTTACTTTCAGGACGGAAACCCGTATAATCCCTTTAAGGTTTGGATAAGCTATGCTGCTATGTTTGGGCGAGATTGGGTAAATAATGCTAATCAAAGTAACCGCTAATTAATTCTTATTTTAATAAAAATGAACGTTTATCCATCTGCAAATTAATTTACTGAGAACAAAATAGAGATAATTAAAGTGATGCAGATTGGGCGCTTTGCCCCGACCCAGGGGCAAAGCGCGCACTACTTTGAGGCAAAACGCTTCCAGTGCATTTCTGGTGGGGGCCCATTTCATAATTAAATTATGTAATAAATACACAGTATTTGGTGATAATTTAATGATTTTTAGAAACTTTTGCTCTTCCATCTGTTCTTAGTTTGGATTTTAATTAATTTAACCTCATTTATATTTTTAATTAATTCAACTTAATTTGCCCAATGGCGCTTTGCCCCGGTAACCAGGTGTTGTATTACCCCACAGAAGCCATATTGGTACGGTCCAATCCTGTTCTGAGCATGGCTATTAGAGGCGCTCATAATTGTGCGTAAACCAGAGAACAATAATCTGCGAACGGTATAGGCAGAAACTTGCGCATCGATAACGAGTTAATTCCTGTTAGTTCCAATGATCAAAATGCTCACATTTATCATTAAAATGATGACAAACTTTCTTACTGCACAGCGTTGTCACCGGACGTGATGCTGAACCGGAAAGACCGACGCCAGTTCATTTTGTGCCCAATCTGAGATGACGCTGTCGTCTTTCTTCAAGGTTGTTACAACTCCGAGATATTGACATCGGGCGAATTACCCCGGGGGTGCGCTTTGCCCCGGTCTATCCCGTCTTAGATTTTACTTCAGTAACTCTATCTAACATCCTTCACGGTGAAAGTTGCTTGCAAGCAGCAGCACAGACACAGGTTTGAACCATAGTACGCGGCTTCCCGGTGTCTGAGGAGGTAGGCCGATAGTTTGTAGTCGTAACGCACTATTCTGAAAACGAATGCGAGACCAAGTTCCTGATGTGGCCCAACACATGAGAACAGAAGGCGACCGACGAAGAATACGACCAGTCTGGTACAGGGAGGCTCTGCGTGATGCAGTTATGTGTTGTGCGTGATGTAGTTATTTCCACGTGGATGTGAGACATAGAGACATTATTCGTTTTTTACCAAATTGGCTTGGCCCCGTAGTTTGACTATAGATTATGGCTCCTTAACCCACCATTGGCTGGGGGGGGGGGGGGGGCGTTTAACACCGGCCCCCTGATTAATTTTCGTAATATCTATTTAAAAAACAATCGCGCTATCAACGTGAAACTTCGGGTACCTTCTTTTAAATCACGTTTACGTCTTCTGTGAAAAAGTAAAGCAATTTCGTCTAATAAAAATAGAGTTATAACGAATTTAGTGACGTCACTACACACGAGTTTTACACCAAAATCAGCTAAAATGTAACAAACTGTACAAATGCCATATTTTGAGCAAAATGCAATCCAAAAACGTCAAAAGAAATGCCCACATAATCAAATTGTTGAAAGATATTCAAAAAGCCGGAATATATGTCAGAGAACCACATATCTGGTTAACTACCATACCAAATTTCAGAATGATATCACCATTTTTGACAGACTTATGGCATCTAAAGTATGGGTAACTCATGACGTCATATTGGCTTTTATTGACCAGATACAGACAAATAAATGGCACCACTGTTTTTCTGAGACAAAACTGGTCTAGGAACATCACTTTTTATTTATATTTATCAATTTAACATTTTCACCTTCATTGACCTGAACTTGACCTGAACTTGACATTAACTTCAAGTAAATGAAGTCCAGTGCTAAAATGACTATCACTATCGAATTATACGTGGAAAATAACTCATAAAACATGTGATGCATGACTTTCGTAGCTATTTTGAGCATAGTGACCTTTTGTGACCTGGCCTTGACCTTGACCTTGGCCAACAATCTCACTTTAGCTCATGCGTGATGTGTATCATACCTTTGGCAGCACTTTGGGTGATCATGGTCGTAATCGAAGGCTTTGGATGGAAAGTATGGCCCATAAACTCAAATACGGTGATTTTGACCTTTGACCTGACCGTGACCTGACTTTGACCTGACTTTGAAATTTTTTAGCATATTTTAGATTTGCCTCATTGAGAGCTTTCGAATTCCGCCTTGCGCGTCTCGCTGCGATCATTGGTTCGGAAGATAACCAGGGGGTGGGGCGTTTAACGCCCCCCCCCCCCCCGTCAATGGCGTTCAGCTGAGACCCCAGTCAATCCCGGGTTAAACTCCGGAATTCATAAATGAACGTGTGCCCAGCAGGACATCACTAGCTGTGCGGTGTGCAATCCTGGTACTGGCAACACTATATGCCATGGTAACGTCCATCAACGCCGGGTATGTCAAGATCCGCCAAGATTCTCCAAGACCGCACACACTATCTCCGCCTAGCCGCCTGCAATACTGTGCCGTGTGGTCGCCGTGGCGCTGCCCCGCCCGTGACCTTGCACTTGACGTCGCCGGAGTGCGCACTGCGCAGCCGTCTCGCCCGGCATGACCTTGACCCGACCGCCAGTGGCTCACGGGCAGGGATCGGCGGAGCGATGCGAGTGTGATCGCGGGTGGATGCAGTGGCCGAGTGTGATCGCGGGTGGATGCAGTGGCCGAGTGGATCAGTGTGTGGTGGATGGAGCGGCAGGGTGGAAATGAGTGCGATAGTGTGTGGTGGAGCGGCAGGGCGGAAATGAGTGCGATAGTGTGCGCCTGATACTATAAGTCAGAAGTGAGAAAAGCGAGGTGCTCTGATTTACTGGGCATTCGCTCAGACTGGCCACATGCGTAATATTTTGTCGGTACACTTGTGGCGTGTGTGAGTCGTGAACCACGGTGAAGAGAACTTCAGCCATCCGCCTGGCGAGTACGTGTCCGTGTGGCGTGAGCTGTGCGTGCCGTCGAATTACAAGCTATTCGTCACGTATACACCGCCAGCCGCCAGCAGATGTTCATTTTCTGGCGTGTCACAACAGATCGGGTCGACGATTTAGGTATTGTTCGAACCAGGGCTGCGGAGTCGGAGTCGGAGTGATTCGGAGTCGGTAAACAATTTCCGACTGTGATTCGGAGTCGGTAAACAATTTCCGGCTGTGATTCGGAGTCGGTAAACAATTTCCGGCTGTGATTCGGAGTCGGTAAACAATTTCCGGCTGTGATTCGGAGTCGGTAAACAATTTCCGGCTGTGATTCGGAGTCGGTAAACAATTTCCGGCTGTGATTCGGAGTCGGTAAACAATTTCCGGCTGTGATTCGGAGTCGGTAAACAATTTCCGGCTGTGATTCGGAGTCGGTAAACAATTTCCGGCTGTGATTCGGAGTCGGTAAACAATTTCCGGCTGTGATTCGGAGTCGGTAAACAATTTCCGACTCCGACTCCGGCTGGCAGTCATGGGCAGCGCATGGGCATATTATTTTGCATGTGTATAACTATTTTTTCCCTATTTTTTGTAGGCAAATTATTTTTCATTTTCATGTTATCAGTGAATCACCAGTGGCGATGACATTGACAAAAAGTCAAGCTCCTTCAACTTCCTTTGTTTCGATTCCCTTGCAGTTCAATGCTTTTCAATCATGAGGTGTGTACCACGGTGGGCGAAATGGAACATTGGTGTGTCGTCGAATGCAGATTCAAATTGTCAACCCGATAAATTTAACTCGTGTCCCGCTGGGAGGCAGAATCTGCCCCTTCCCGGATTTGCTAAATAACTTGAAAACAACTGGTGTAGTTATCGACGTGAAAAGTGCAGTACCTTGTGTTGCATCAATTATACGTCTTCTCAAAAAATTGCAATGGAATTGGTAGAGCGCATTGGGAGATAATGACGTTTTAATGACGTCATGTCATGCCATTTTTGGTGAAAAAAGATAAGTGTTTGAAAAATCGTAGAAGTCGAGTTTTGAAGAAAATTGCAAATACAAAATGTCAAAAGAAAGGACACGACGTTCTCTTTAAAATAGCTATCTCCGATTTTCGAAATTTGGGGTTTTCACTCCCAAAAGCGCAACAACAAAAAAACTTTTTTGACAAGTTTCTACAAAATCAAAATTTTAAAAGATATTAGAAACTGGAATATATGTAAGAAAAACAAGTATGAACGATGCCTAAACCAAATTTCAAAGCACTATCTTGTATTGCCGCCCTGCGTGTTTCGCTGCGATTATTGGCACGGAAGATAACTATGGGGAGGCATAATATGCCCCCCCCCCCAGTGTTCGGCAACGATCACCATAAATCAATTTATACAAAATATGGTTTGAAGTGACGCGTACCCTGCTCAGGCGAGTTAAACGCTGTCCCATTTATTAACTATAGCCTTTAATTATTGCTTAATATTCATGCGGATGGTAGGGTGGTCACAAAACCTGACAAATTCTACTTTTGGACTTCCGGAATCTTTGGAGAAGAAAATTAGGGTCAAACGATGTCTATCGGTTTTATTTTACTAATTAATTTGTCAACTAAGTGAGCTCAAATCTTGAAACAGGATTTGTTTTGCTGCGGTTCGTTACTGATTGTGCCTGTTCACAAAAACTTCAGCCAATCAAAGGTCGGAGCCGATTTCGGAGTCTGAGTCGCAACCGGAGTCGGAGTTGGAGTCTGAGTCACCTGAAAACCGATCGACTCCGCAGCCCTGGTTAGAATTGTTGGTTGATTTTCGGTGATGGAACGTCGACCATAATTCGTGAAATTGCGTAATATGTATGGCTTGCGTAGCTTGCTTAGCGCCTTACCTTCTTGCCTATATAATATATGATATATGATATCAGCTCTGAAACTAAGATTTGCGATCCGACTTGGCGAACAGAAAGGGTCTTGGGTGGCCATCTGCGATTTGCTTATTCAGGGACGTTGGAACGTCATGACAAGTGGGGACTGGGGGGCTGTGAAACTTTGATCTTGTTTTGCGAGAAACCCATTACCGATTGCTTTGCAGATTATATCTCTTCTTGCCTTAGTCCACCTTTTGCTGAATATTATCATATATTTGTATTGAATATTGTCTTGGATCTCATGCGCTGAGCTGCACAATGGCTGAAACGTGCAGGTACTTAGTGTTATTAAAGACCACTTTACAATGAAATGTTATTAAACACTTTTAAACCCCCACACAAAGATTAACATGACTGTATAGGTGTTTATTAATGCATAAACGGCTAGTTTGTAAATAAAATACTGCGAAACAGCGCCATTCTGACATCAACAGGTCATTTAAACAGAACTTAAGCAAATTGTTTGGACGTAACTGCGAGAAACATCATTGGCTTCAATAGTTTCACGCAGCGGTGTCGATTTTTGAAAACGATTTGGGGGGGGGGGCGAACAGGGACGGATCCAAGGGGAGCCTATTAGCGTCATGGCTTTACACATTTTGAAGAAATTCTAGGCAACTTGTACAAAAGAGAGTATTTTGCCAGCAATTGATAATGCAAAAATAGACAAAATCTCATGAGTTTTGGGTTATTTCACATGTATAATTCGATGGTGATAGTCATTTTACCACCTCACTTCATTTAAGTGAAGTAAGAAGTGTCAAACTCAGGTCAAGGTCAGGTCACATAAGGTCAAAATTTGAAATTGATAAAGATGAATAAAAAAGCATGTTTCTGGACCAGAATTCATCAGAAATGCAGTGGTGACGTTCATTTTTCGGAACTGGTAATACATAACCAAACACCAATTAAAAAATACGTCATGAGTAACCCATACTTTAGAAGCCATAAGTCAGTCAAAAATGGTGAGTGCTTCACAAAATGTTTAGGAATTGCCCATAGGTGGTTCTCTAATATATTTCGCGTTTTTTTATATCTTTGAAAAAATTGAATTTGTTTTTCTTTTCTTCTAGTTTTGTTTTCTCTTCAAAACTCCGAGATAGCCATTTTGTTGACTTCTTGATTTTATTTTTTCTTGATTTGACTTGATTCTTGATTTGAATTGATTTTGACTTCTGACGGACAGCCCCTCAAACCAACGTTTTTGGTCGGTCTGCACCCTCTAGACGGCCCAAGGCCGTACTCGGAACCCTTACTTAAGTACAACGGCAATGTTAACCTGACATTGACTGGGGGGGGGGGGGCAAATATCTCCCCTGACGTATTTTCGCAATAGCTCAAAAATCAATAGCAACATCAACGTGAAACTTTGGGTACCTTCTCTCCTACACCGACTTTACGTCTTCTGTGCACAAATGAAGCAATTTTGCGCAGAAAAAAATCGAGATATAGCGAATTTAGTGACGTCACTACACACTAGCTTTAACTTTACTGAAATGAGGCCAGGTGGTAAAATGACTATCACAATCGAATTATACTAGTACAATAATCCATTGAACATGTTCGCATGGCTTTCGTATATTTTTGTTTCGCATAGTTACTTTTTGTAACCTGACCTTGATCGTGACCTTTGCCAAAATTGTAATTTTGCTCATGCGGGATGTGCATTTTACCTTTTTTATTTTATTTATTTCTCAAGATCGCCGACGGGATGACCCATTGATGGACGAAGTCAAAGTTTAAAACAAAAACACGATATTACACATTGACATTCACCTGCTTAACATACATACATATGATAAAATCATGTGAATATACGAAAAATACGAAACGCTGCCTGAATCCTAAAAATAAACGCTAAACGAGTGATGATACAAAATACGCTAAAAATGACAAAAACTGCCTGGGACTAGCAATGATCACATCAGTTGATGTATATCCAACTATCTAACTATATGCTATAATGCTGCAGCAAACAGCTTCACCTTACTGCGAAATGAGTAAAAACTGTCGCTGAACATGTCCGCTGTAGGGAAGCTCTCTAAGAATCGATTAATTTGCCTAGGCAGCCTCACGAAAAGTCTATTCTTTACAGTGTTTACCCTCGCGAATGGCACATTCAACAATGCACTACTTTGCTGCCTGGTCAGGGGCGTAGCCAGGATTTCGGCCAGGGGGGGGGGGGGGCAAACGGGATCAGAGGGGCCCTCGTAGCCAATTGGGGGCCCACACACTGGCGGATCTAGGGTTCGAGTTTGGGGGTAAAAATGTATATCCCATCAAACCCATCAAACCGCCTGAAATCAGCACAAAATGTACACATTTCTTGATAAGAAAATCTAAGCAACTTTATCTAAGGAAGTTTGTTTTAAATCAGCTATCAATGCATAAGCAAGCGAAATCCGATGAGTTTTCAGAAATGTGTGAGACTTTTTGGGATTCCCCCCCTAAAAAAACTTGGCAGATCCAGGGGAAAAGGGGCCATATCAGCCGTCAAACCGCCTGAAATCAGCACAAAATGTACACATTTCCGGATAAGAAAATCTAAGCAACTTTATCTAAGGAAAATTATAATTAGTTTTATCATTTATGACCTCTTCCTCGAAATTAAAATATAATAGTACCAAAAAACGTTATATTAATATTTCGATCACAGATCTTCATCAGAAATTATACATTACCAAAACGACAATAATCAGAATACAAGTTTCGACTGCATATTGTTTCCCGCGTTTTTTTTACACATTTTCGCGCGAAATTTCTCGCGATCTTTATTCATACGGGCACAACCTTCTAGAGGATACATCAACTTCGGTCTGCATAAATAGTCGACATCATCTCGCATATATATCACAGCATCACCTATTAAAAAACAAACATTCAAGCCCATATCTAACAACATGCATAAATATACAATAAAACGAAGAAGAAAAAAATACAATGTTGCCAAACCTAAAAAGATGTATCTACACGAACAATGCCATCGCAAAAGGGCGGAAGTGTTGAATTTTACATGATTGGCCACGATGACACATTGGAGTTCAGCTTTGGTTGTTCCTTTCTAATCAAAATAGACTCTGCGATTTTTCGGTCCGGGTGGTCCTTAGCTCTGTAAAGCACTTGAACTTGAATGGGTGTAGGGGTGTGCCCCGCTTCAGGATGAGCCATCTTGAAATGGTCCCCCATCGGTGTATCATCCTTCCTGCCTACCATGTCTCGGACATGTTCATTAAATCTTAGTCTCAGCGGGCGTTTGGTTTCTCCTATATAATTTGCGTCACAGAGCTTGCACCTAAGCTTATAAACAACATTTTTCTGTGTGCACTGTCCTCTAAACCCACTCTTGCATAAATTACATCTATTTCCCCCCGGGCAGCGAGGCGGCGTGAAAGCTGAGCGCACTAACTGACTTTTCAACTTATTCTCGTTTCTCCAAGCTAGCCTAACGTTTAAGCCCGATCTTTTCACCACCTTCTTTACTTTGCAAAAGCAAATTTTCGTCAATATATGGTAGCGTTAAGTACCCATCCTCCCCCGCTGTCCGTTTCTGCCTGTGTCTAGCGCCTCTGGACAGGCGAACCTCCCTGAAGAGCCTTTTTCAGTAGTTTCAGTGAATACCCATTCCCTAAAAGTAAGGTGTGAATTTTATCTACGCTACCATCCTCTTTTTCTTTGCTAGATGAATTGTTCAAGGCTCTATGAAACATATTCCTGATCATATTGTGCTTGGTAGCTGTAGGGTGAGCTGATGAAGCATGCAAGACGATCCCTGAGTTTGTCGGCTTAATGTAGAGCTCCGTCTCCAGTTTACGCTGTCCTGTCACGGAAGTAGTGATTGTTACACAAGTGTCCAAGAAAGGGACCCCTTTGTCTCTTGTTGAGTGATCCAGTGTGAATTCCAGGTTCGGGTGTGAGCTGTTGAGATACTGAAGGAACTCTAACAGTGCCTGCTCCCCATGTGTCCAAATCCCCGCATAGTCGTCTATGTATCTGACTAAAAAGTCCGGTTTGTGAACTGCGTTCGCCAAAGCCTGCTGCTCAAACCTATCCAAGAAAATGATCGCTAAAGGAGGAGCGCAAGGGTTACCCATAGCGATGCCCTGTTTCTGCCTGTAGAAGTCATCTCCAAACGAGAAGACGTTATTGCGAAGACACTGTTCTAATAGAGTACAAATATCCTCATAGCTGAGCCCAAACGTCTCAATGTCCTGGCCATGAGTCTCGAGTTTCTCCTTGGCGGCATCTATCGCTTCTGCTACTGGTATGCTACCATATAAATTGACCACATCTATACTGAAAAAGATGGCCCCTTCGGGTAGTGGCTTAGATCTACTGTGGTCCGCTGCTCGTGAGAGGAAATCCTTCTGCTACTGGTATGCTACCATATAAATTGACCACATCTATACTGAAAAAGATGGCCCCTTCGCCCATTTTTATTTGTATTTTTATTTGTACCTCCCCTGCTTGCTACACTATGTGGGTTTCCAGCCCGGTGCTCTATAGAGCACCGGGCACGTAGCACGTAGCTCACCGATGAATACGTAGCTCGTAGCACAGAGCACGTAGGTCATTGATGAGCTACATTGGTCGGACCTTTTTACAAAGGCTTGGTTGAAAGAATGAACCACTTTACTAGCGTTCTCGCTGGCTGTCTGGCTGTGGGATTCGAACATGCACTATGTGGATTTTTATGTTGTAGTGTAGTGTCCCAGAGGTGGGTGGGGATGAATGCCAAAAGCTGCTTAAGTATCGTTTCAAGAAGGCAAGCTGTCTTTTCCGTGGGTCCCCCGAGCCTGAAACGACAGGACGCAAAGGAGCAGCAGGCTTGTGGTCTTTAGGTAAACCGTAAAAAACGGGTGTCCTGCTGTGCCTAGGCGTCAGTTCCTCCACAACTTTATCTGGAAGTTTGTTCCTGGTTACAGATTTAAACACTTGTTTAGTTTTAGCCTCTACTTTTGGGACGGGATTTTTCTGGAGTTTCTCATACTTTTGGGGATCATTCAAAATAGCCTCTACTTTGTCCTTATAGTCATCCTTGTCAAGAAGCACTAGACCCTTGCATTTATCGCTTTGTTTCACAATAACGTTTTCATTTTTACCTAGATCTTTGATAAACTCTGTTTCATCGGTTGTTACGTTACCATTATCAGTTCTGTGATTTTTATAGGTACGCACTACATCTAGCTTCAGTTTGTGCAGGCTGCGCTCAATGTCTACATTAGTAGGGGGCGGGAACCTTTTACTGGTGTCTGGAAACCTAAAATTCAAATTAGGAACGCTTCCTCGGGACGTGTGGCGCTCGTCTCCGCCCACCTGGTCTCCGCCGTCCGGCTGTCCTCCTGCCGTGACGCCCTCTTGTGCTCGTCGCCCGTCGCCGTCCACCGGGTCACCGTTATTCTGTTGCAGATCGCCCGTGTCTCGATCCCTCCGTCCTTCTTCGCTGTTTGCGTCTGGAGGCGGCTGATAAACGTCCTCCTGTCGCACCTGGTCCTGGTTTGTCTGGCTTGTCTGGCGGCCGACTTGGCCGGAGCGGTCTTCTTCTTGTTGTTGTCTTGTGGTATCTTCATTCGTTCTGGGAGCATTTTGATGTCGGCCCTCTCCATCTTCGGCTGGCTCATTGGTTGCTTGATTCGGTCCTGCGCTTCGCTTCCGACTTGTTATGTCCTCTATCCACCGTTTGGCGTAGGCCAATCTTTCGACGCTTTTTTCTACTTCTATTAGTATCTTCTTGGAAATGGACTGTGACACCGCGAAGTTAGGTCCTTTCGACAGTATAGCTAAATTTGGTGCGTCGAGAACCAGAGAGGATAAGTGTTGACCCTCTTGTTGTTTGACCTGTCACTGTTACCAGGCGTCTGAGATGGTACGGCATTGTTGTCTGCTATCTCGGGTCTGTCGGTCTTGCCCTGACGTCTTCTGTTAAACTTGTTGATGAGATGAGGGCGATTCTCACGGATGGTGATGTCGAAGATTCGATTGCAAGTATAGGCTATCTCAGTCAAAGTATCACCCACCAAGAAAGAAGAGACCTCATTCTTCAAGCTTGCTCGTCTTCTCTCCAAGAAGGCTTTACGACGGAAAGACTCGGTGATGGCTTCATTGAGTAGAGTTGTCGCGAATGAGTCGGAATGGTTTCGAATGTGGCTATTATTCGAAAATACCTTGTTTATCGGCTTGAGAGCATCCTCTATAAAACTCGGCACTACGTTATGCTTTCTACAAGCAGTCAAAAACTCTATTCTTAGAAGCGTTTTAGCAAGTTTTTCGGGATTCTTTAAAGTTTCAGCAAGCACTTGTTGGCGGTCAATTCTTGATTCGATGTTCTTTATATTGGTTAGTGCTTGTGCGAGGATACCCTACTTCAAAATGTACACATTTCAACAATACAATATGTTCAATATGTTACAATATATTCCTCGCACAAGCACTAACCAATATAAAGAACATCGAATCAAGAATTGACCGCCAACAAGTGCTTGCTGAAACTTTAAAGAATCCCGAAAAACTTGCTAAAACGCTTCTAAGAATAGAGTTTTTGACTGCTTGTAGAAAGTATAACGTAGTGCCGAGTTTCATAGAGGATGCTCTCAAGCCGATAAACAAGGTATTTTCGAATAATAGCCACATTCGAAACCATTCTGACTCATTCGCGACAACTCTACTCAATGAAGCCATCGCCGAGTCTTTCCGTCGTAAAGCCTTCTTGGAGAGAAGACGAGCAAGCTTGAAGAATGAGGTCTCTTCTTTCTTGGTGGGTGATACTTTGACTGAGATAGCCTATACTTGCAATCGAATCTTCGACATCACCATCCGTGAGAATCGCCCTCATCTCATCAACAAGTTTAACAGAAGACGTCAGGGCAAGACCGACAGACCCGAGATAGCAGACAACAATGCCGTACCATCTCAGACGCCTGGTAACAGTGACAGGTCAAACAACAAGAGGGTCAACATCTTATCCTCTCTGGTTCTCGACGCACCAAATTTAGCTATACTGTCGAAAGGACCTAACTTCGCGGTGTCACAGTCCATTTCCAAGAAGGTACTAATAGAAGTAGAAAAAGCGTCGAAAGATTGGCCTACGCCAAACGGTGGATAGAGGACATAACCCGTCGGAAGCGAAGCGCTGGACCGAATCAAGCAACCAATGAGCCAGCCGAAGATGGAGAGGCCCGACATCAAAATGCTCCCAGAACGAATGAAGATACCACAAGACAACAACAAGAAGAAGACCGCTCCGGCCAAGTCGGCCGCCAGACAAGCCAGACAAACCAGGACCAGGTGCGACAGGAGGACGTTTATCAGCCGCCTCCAGACGCAAACAGCGAAGAAGGACGGAGGGATCGAGACACGGGCGATCTGCAACAGAATAACGGTGACCCGGTGGACGGCGACGGGCGACGAGCACAAGAGGGCGTCACGGCAGGAGGACAGCCGGACGGCGGAGACCAGGTGGGCGGAGACGAGCGCCACACGTCCCGAGGAAGCGTTCCTAATTTGAATTTTAGGTTTCCAGACACCAGTAAAAGGTTCCCGCCCCCTGCTAATGTAGACATTGAGCGCAGCCTGCACAAACTGAAGCTAGATGTAGTGCGTACCTATAAAAATCACAGAACTGATAATGGTAACGTAACAACCGATGAAACAGAGTTTATCAAAGATCTAGGTAAAAATGAAAACGTTATTGTGAAACAAAGCGATAAATGCAAGGGTCTAGTGCTTCTTGACAAGGATGACTATAAGGACAAAGTAGAGGCTATTTTGAATGATCCCCAAAAGTATGAGAAACTCCAGAAAAATCCCGTCCCAAAAGTAGAGGCTAAAACTAAACAAGTGTTTAAATCTGTAACCAGGAACAAACTTCCAGATAAAGTTGTGGAGGAACTGACGCCTAGGCACAGCAGGACACCCGTTTTTTACGGTTTACCTAAAGACCACAAGCCTGCTGTTCCTTTGCGTCCTGTCGTTTCAGGATCGGGGGGACCCACGGAAAAGACAGCTTGCCTTCTTGAAACGATACTTAAGCAGCTTTTGGCATTCATCCCCACCCACCTCTGGGACACTACACTACAACATAAAAATCCACATAGTGCATGTTCGAATCCCACAGCCAGACAGCCAGCGAGAACGCTAATAAAGTGGTTCATTCTTTCAACCAAGCCTTTGTAAAAAGGTCCGACCAATGTAGCTCATCAATGACCTACGTGCTCTGTGCTACGAGCTACGTATTCATCGGTGAGCTACGTGCTACGTGCCCGGTGCTCTATAGAGCACCGGGCTGGAAACCCACATAGTGTAGCAAGCAGGGGAGGTACAAATAAAAATACAAATAAAAATGGGCGAAGGGGCCATCTTTTTCAGTATAGATGTGGTCAATTTATATGGTAGCATACCAGTAGCAGAAGGATTTCCTCTCACGAGCAGCGGACCACAGTAGATCTAAGCCACTACCCGAAGGGGCCATCTTTTTCAGTATAGATGTGGTCAATTTATATGGTAGCATACCAGTAGCAGAAGCGATAGATGCCGCCAAGGAGAAACTCGAGACTCATGGCCAGGACATTGAGACGTTTGGGCTCAGCTATGAGGATATTTGTACTCTATTAGAACAGTGTCTTCGCAATAACGTCTTCTCGTTTGGAGATGACTTCTACAGGCAGAAACAGGGCATCGCTATGGGTAACTCTTGCGCTCCTCCTTTAGCGATCATTTTCTTGGATAGGTTTGAGCAGCAGGCTTTGGCGAACGCAGTTCACAAACCGGACTTTTTAGTCAGATACATAGACGACTATGCGGGGATTTGGACACATGGGGAGCAGGCACTGTTAGAGTTCCTTCAGTATCTCAACAGCTCACACCCGAACCTGGAATTCACACTGGATCACTCAACAAGAGACAAAGGGGTCCCTTTCTTGGACACTTGTGTAACAATCACTACTTCCGTGACAGGACAGCGTAAACTGGAGACGGAGCTCTACATTAAGCCGACAAACTCAGGGATCGTCTTGCATGCTTCATCAGCTCACCCTACAGCTACCAAGCACAATATGATCAGGAATATGTTTCATAGAGCCTTGAACAATTCATCTAGCAAAGAAAAAGAGGATGGTAGCGTAGATAAAATTCACACCTTACTTTTAGGGAATGGGTATTCACTGAAACTACTGAAAAGGCTCTTCAGGGAGGTTCGCCTGTCCAGAGGCGCTAGACACAGGCGGAAACGGACAGCGGGGGAGGATGGGTACTTAACGCTACCATATATTGACGAAAATTTGCTTTGCAAAGTAAAGAAGGTGGTGAAAAGATCGGGCTTAAACGTTAGGCTAGCTTGGAGAAACGAGAATAAGTTGAAAAGTCAGTTAGTGCGCTCAGCTTTCACGCCGCCTCGCTGCCCGGGGGGAAATAGATGTAATTTATGCAAGAGTGGGTTTAGAGGACAGTGCACACATAAAAATGTTGTGTATAAGCTTAGGTGCAAGCTCTGTGACGCAAATTATATAGGAGAAACCAAACGCCCGCTGAGACTAAGATTTAATGAACATGTCCGAGACATGGTAGGCAGGAAGGATGATACACCGATGGGGGACCATTTCAAGATGGCTCATCCTGAAGCGGGGCACACCCCTACACCCATTCAAGTTTAAGTGCTTTACAGAGCTAAGGACCACCCGGACCGAAAAATCGCAGAGTCTATTTTGATTAGAAAGGAACAACCAAAGCTGAACTCCAATGTGTCATCGTGGCCAATCATGTAAAATTCAACACTTCCGCCCTTTTGCGATGGCATTGTTCGTGTAGATACATCTTTTTAGGTTTGGCAACATTGTATTTTTTTCTTCTTCGTTTTATTGTATATTTATGCATGTTGTTAGATATGGGCTTGAATGTTTGTTTGTTAATAGGTGATGCTGTGATATATATGCGAGATGATGTCGACTATTTATGCAGACCGAAGTTGATGTATCCTCTAGAAGGTTGTGCCCGTATGAATAAAGATCGCGAGAAATGTCGCGCGAAAATGTGTAAAAAAACGCGGGAAACAATATGCAGTCGAAACTTGTATTCTGATTATTGTCGTTTTGGTAATGTACAATTTCTGATGAAGATCTGTGATCGAAATATTAATATAACGTTTTTTGGTACTATTATATTTTAATTTCGAGGAAGAGGCCATAAATGATAAAACTAATTATAATTTGCCTATACAATATGTTCCTCGCACAAGCACTAACCAATATAAAGAACATCGAATCAAGAATTATCTAAGGAAAGTTTGTTTTAAATCAGCTATCAATGCATAAGCAAGCAAAATCTGATGAGTTTTCAGAAATGTGAGACTTTGGGATTCCCCCTAAAAAAAACTTCCGTGCCCCACCACCACCACCCATCCCAAACGTCTTCTTCCAAACGTCCAGACCCCAATACATTTTGTCCTAACGTCACAATAACTTCACGCGCATCCACATGAGGCCTTGCGCTGTTATTGTAGCTTGTTGGCTATGCTACCAAATGCTGCCATATTTAGGGAAATAGGAGGTCGGACAGATCATTTTGTAACCAACGCTTAAAAGTCGATAACATTAACTCGGTGGGCCTGAGGCAGGCACGTATCCAAGGGGGCGGGGGCGGGGGGAGGCTACCCGCCCCCCGCCTTGGAGGCCCGGCGGGCCCTTTTCGGGCGCGCAGCGCGCAGCGCACCGGAAAGGGCCGACGAGACCACGCTCATGGACTACGCGAAGTGTGGTCTTTAAGAATTTAGAGCATTTCAGAGGTTCTTTAGGGGCGCCAGGGCCCTTTCTGAAAGACCAGAGGGCCCTTGGACGTTCAGCAGAGCCCTGTACATGTCAGAAGGGCCCCTGGACAAGCCGAAAGGGCCCCTGAGCGGGTCAAAGGGCCCCTGAACACGTCGAATGAGCACCGAGCCAGCACAGAGGGACCCCTGGGAAGGTCGGAGAGGCCCCTGAGCATGTCGGCAGGGCGACAAAGCAGCCAGTGCAGTCCCTTGCCAGGTCTTAAGGACCCCCTGAACAGGCTGGAGGGCCCCTGGACAGACCAGCACCATAGGGCCTCTGGGAAGTTAAAAGGGCCCCTGTGCATGTCAGAGGGGCCCCTGACCAGACCAAAAGGGCCCCTGAACATACCGAATGGGCTCCTAGTCAGCACGGAGGGGCCCCAGAGCAGGTCGAAGGGCCCTCTGAGCATGTTGACAAGGCGACAAAACAGAAAGCGCAGTCTCTTGCCAGGTTGGAAGGGCCCCTTAGAAGGCTGGAGGGCTCCTGGGCAGACCAGAGGGCCCTTGTGAAGTTCAAAGGGCCCCTGTGCATGTCAAAGGGGCCCCTGCCCAGACCGAAAGGGTCCCTGAGCAGGTCAGATGGCCTCTGATTACGTCGAATGGGCCTCTGGCCAGCACAGAAGGACCCCTGGGCAGGTCGGAGAGGCCCTTGAGGATGTCGGCAGGGTGAAAAAGCAGCCAGTGCAGTCCCTGGCCAGCTCGGAAGGGCCCCTGAGCAGGCTGGAGGGCCCCTGGACAGACCAGAGGGCCCCTGGACAGATCAGAGGGCCCCTGGAAAGTTGAACCTCACAAAATAAAGTGGCCGAAATCCGTAGAGTTTTTCATATCCTTTTTTTTTTGGGGGGGGGGGGGGTTAACGCTCGGGAAGGGGCCCTTTCGAGGCGCCCCCCCCCCCCACACACACACACCCTGGACGAAATCCTGGCTACGTGCCTGGCCTGAGGGGCCCTCGAAATGCCTGAGGGGCCCTCGAAATGCCTGAGGGGGCCCTCGAAATGTCTGAGGGGCCCTCGAAAGGAATTGGAGGCCCTGGGAAGGCCTGAGGGGCCCTCGAAATAAATACCAGCTCTTAAATGCTGTTATTTATTCGTGTTAGATTTGTTCGTGGACGTTCTTTATGCGACATAAGGCGTTTTGGGGCACCTGAAACCATCCAAAACACTGGGGCCTTCGGCCCCAGAGGGCCCTCGCTCGGTCGCCAGAGGGGCCCGCCTGGCCTCCAGGGGGGGGGGGGGGGCATGGCCCCTTTGGCCCCCCCTTGGCTACGCCACTGTGCCTGGTTGTACGACAAGGTACGCTCAATGAGAATGACTGCAATAAAAACGCTGACGAGATTCTACCCTTAAAAACGTTACGGACGAACATAACATCGTGCTGTGCCCTTCTCGCGGATACAGATGTGAGTTTAAAATGTCTCAGCAAATCAACATATGACAGTGATGATGAATGACAGCGACAGTGAGCGTTGAGCAAAATTAGAAATTTGTGCTCAATCCGGTTAACTCTGTCAGTGTGCATTGCAGCAGCTCCATTCCATATCACACTGCAGTACTCCAGGTTGGAGCGTACATAAGCGTAGTATGACGCCAGGACAGATGACAAGTTGAGATGTCCTCCCGGGGTAGCCCTCTGATATGACCTTATCAGAACACCTAGGGCGCGGTTCGCTTTAGTGACTGTCTGATCGACGTGAGGCCCAAATGTCAATTTTGTATCCAAAATAATACCTAAATCCCGAATTTTGTCAACATGTTCCAGAATTGTGTCTCCGATTGAGTAATTTGTAACCAGTGGTTTTGTCTTTAGGGTCATTCGAAATGACTTGCATTTGGATGGGTTTAACTTGAGTTTCCATGTTTTTGACCACTGGTGGAGACGTCCAAGATCTTCTTGCAAGCTTTTGGTATCATTTTGGCAAGTTATTTTCCTATACAGTTTGGCGTCATCTGCATAAAGGAGCACCCGAGAGGACATCCCAACTGGCAGGTCGTTTATATACGGGGCGAAGCACAAAGCGGAGATCACGCCCCCTTCCGGTGTGCCCGACGTAACCCGGCACCACTCTGAGCACTTACCGTTTACCACAACGCGTTGTTTCCTGCTAATGAGATATGATGTGAACCAATTTAGAGCCGAACCTGATACATGGTAAGAATTCTTCAGCTTGTGAATCAAAAGAGAATGATCGACGCTTTGGAACGCGGCTGAAAAATCTGTATAAATACAATCTGTTTGAGAATGCTCTCCGATAGCTTCCCATGTAGTGCTCAGCAGTGACGATAGGTTAGTTGCACACGATCTGCCTGGGAGGAATTCATGTTGCTCAGGCGAAATGGCAGGTCTCACATGGCTCAATAAGTTAGTATATGCAACCTTCTCGAGGACCTTTCCGAACAATGGTATCAGTGACACGGAACGGTAGCTACTTGGATCTTTGACACAACCCTTCTTGAATATAGGCACGATGTTAGCCCTTTTCCGGATGTTAGCCCTTTAAAAGCACTTAAGGTGATGATGGTCGCAATCGAAGACTTTGGATGGGAAGTATGGCCCATACACTCAAATACCTCGATTTTGACCTTTGACCTTATCGTGACCTGATATTTGACCCCAATACAAAAATTAGCATGATTTAAATACGTCTTATTAATAGCTTTCGAATGCCTTCTTGCGCGTCTGGCTGCGCTCATCGGTTCGAAAGATAACCAGGGGCCTATATCCCCCCCCCCAGTCAATGTCGTTCGAAATTTACGCCATGCATTGACTGGCAATACCACTGTTGCGGTATTGCCAGCATTTCATGCGGGGACAAACTGTATCCTCCATATTGCTAGAGTTGTTTGAACACGCCCAAAGATTCTTTGTAAATATAACAAAACGGCCTTGCGGAGCGCCGTCATTTTCATCTCTACCGGGCATCGTATTATTGATTCTTTGCGCACTTTTTCTGATTTTGTTTTACCCGGGAGCATTCTAAGTCACGGTTCTATACATACAGCCGTTACCTGAGGTATAACTGACCTATGGGTCAGGTCAAGCGGACCCATCCCCAATAAAGTTCAAGCTAGACGGCAATGGGAGGTAAGACGGTCACCCCTCTATAGATATATATATATATATATATATATATATATATATATATATATATATATATATATATATATATATATATATATATATATATATATATATATATATATATATATATATATATATATATATATATATATATATATATATATATATATATATATATATATATATATAAATATGTTATAGCTACGACACGCAAAATGGTGTCCTACGATTATATTTCCATCCAGGACTTGAATGTCCGTTTCTAACACCGTCTCTCTACTGTCGAAAAACTCCAGTGACCAGTCATGCCACATGTTCATGGGTACGAGGGGAAATTTCACACGCAGCACTGAGACTATTTACATGCCCAAACTCAAATCGGCGCTAAAATACCTCTTCCAAATCAATGCCTCCAGATCGCAAGAGAAGGAAACAACTAAAAACTTCAGATAGGAGAGAAGCATTGCTTCGCCGATATTCCCCCCGGTTTCTCCGCGCGACGTGACGAAGGTGGTTTTAGGAGGACCTACGGTTCGTATAACTAAACAAATTATCAGAAGCTTGGTTTTCCATGCATCACTGCGAATGAAATCTGTATGTTTCAGGTACCTAATCTGAGGCCAGAGACAAAGGCGGACCCAGAAAGGCAAAAAGTTGGTTTGGGGAGCAAATCCCCAAAAGTCTCACACATGTATGTTAAATTCACCGGATTTCGCCTCTTTATACATGAAGAGGTGATTTAAAACAAACGTTTCTTGGTAAAAGCTGCTTAGATTTTATTTTTAAATAGGAAACGTGTCAATTTGCTTGCCGATTTCAGGCGTGTGGGAGGCTTGACCGCTTTGCTCCCTCTTGGATCCGCCAGCGGCCAAAAACATTGGGGGGTGGGCAAGGGTAAACATTGGGGGGGGGGGGGGGGGAGACCCCCCCTCAAAGGTATATAAATCGACATCTATGGTTTCACGTAACATTTTGTGACCCTATCATCCACCAAACATAGTTAACCGAGTAGAGGAATGTTTTAGTATTTGGACTATTTTGACCTCAGCTATGGGCACTATTGGTTTCGATTGTCATTTGGTATCGTTTTTGACAGAGAGCTGCAGTCGCAATGTCGAAATAAAACCTTATCGTCATCCGTCAGTTAAATTATTTTTGGACTAACAACAGAATAAGTCAAATATGCCTACCACATGACACTTTGAAGGCCTCAAACAATAAGACGAAATGAACTCGCACCACCGCTGCTCCCCAAAGTGTCACCCATTCTGCATCTCTCATTTTATTTTCTTATATTTGGACTCCATTGAACGTTAGTGCATTTTTTTCATGCGTCTCATGGTCATGCAGTGCGCACAAACATCGTTCAGTGATCACAACAAATAACACGGTAAAAAGGCTTCTTCATTATTACTGGCTGATATTATTGCTGCTAGCTGATCTTGATACAGCACAGCACGTCTTATGAACGAACTGAGGACAAATCCTTTGTGTGTGTTGCACTCTGAAAGTTTTCTTGAGTTACAACTCTTAGTAGTCCGTACCTTTATGACACATTACCATTCCCCAGTCTTCGTTCTGCGCTGGTAAATTAAAGCGCGCTTGTGCGCATGCTAATTTAGCACATACTTGCATATTTGCGTGAGATATGTAGCCCTCGTCTTAGGGAAGTCGACCCACTCTCCACTGCTCTTCTTCACGAACACGCCAACCGAATCGAGCGGGTCGTCGTTGGGCTGTTCCGCCTCCCAGTTGGTGTAGTCGACCGGGCTGCCGTCGGCCCAGCTGAACTGCAGGCTGCCGCCGCTGGTCGTGGCCGCGTGCTCCAGCGCCATCCAGGCGCGCGAGTAGCCGTTGTCGCGGTACAGCGTCCAGATGAACTCGTTCTCCGCAGCGGAGTGGACCGAGGCGAGCTGCGCGCCCGGCCGCAGCGAGCCGCAGTGCGCCTGAGAGTCGTCCCAGTTCTTGGTCAGGCCCGAAGTGGTCTCGGTGGTGTAGCAGGCGTCGCCGTGACGGCTCCAGCCGGGCTCACACTGCGCCTGGCACCGGCCGGAGACGAGCGGAATGTCCGGCGGACAGCGGAGCAGCCGGCAGCGGCCGGCCGGGCAGGACACGGTGGCGCAGTCCGGCGTCCGCCAGCAGAGCAGCGCGCAGTGCACGCAGCTGACGGCGGCGCGGCTGGCCAGCGGCACGTGGCCGGCGCCGTCCCAGGGCAGCGACCGCAGCGTCAGCTTCAGGGTGACGTTCAAGCTAGACGTTCCAGTGGCGAGCAGCGGCAGTGGCAGCTGCAGTAGCACCAACAACTGCAGCAGCTGTAGCAGCAGCAGCGGCGGTAGCGGCCCCAGGGCTGGCATGGTGCCACGGCGTGCTCGCCGTACCACAGACAGCGAGCCGCGGCGTGCTCGGCCTACCACAGACAGCCAGTCACTGCGGAGGCCGCCGGCGCCCGGCAGCACCTGGCCGGCCGGTGCACACGCCGTCAGTGTCTGTCCGCCCGTCTGTCTCTGTGTATATGTTGCGTTGCCGGGTTGACGCCACGTCCCGGCTGCTACAGTCAGGTATCAACCTGGAGCAGGAGGCGGCTGCCAGTAGACGGAAGCATAAAGTCATGTCAACTTTACGGCGCTCTGTAACTTCAGTGATACAATATTAATTATTATTTTTTATATAAATTTCTTAGCAAATTATCAAAT
Organism: Chirona hameri; assembly: GCA_036785665.1. Lineage (NCBI taxonomy): Eukaryota > Metazoa > Arthropoda > Thecostraca > Balanomorpha > Balanidae > Chirona > Chirona hameri. The sequence goes on from JAXIVJ010000391.1 coordinate 169,235, forward strand.
GATCCGTTTGGGGATTGGGCAATATTGAGACAAATAACCTGCATTTCGATGGCAAATTCCGGTATTGGCGCAGGACATTACGCCCAACAGAGATCGGTTTTCCTACACACGGTCACGACACGCACACAGGCCACCACTGCGAAGGGGCTCTATCAGATGGAATGGGAACAATAGACATGTGATATGCTCAATTTACCCGGCTTACCCATTACTATTGAAATATGTTTCCTAAAATCGTCTTCATCTAATCATAACATTCATATATAATTCCTCTTTTGACAGTTACTATCATTTTGTCATGGATTCGAATTAAATCTCCCAAGAATGCAGGGACTCGTCTAAGGAAATTTGACTGGGGGGCAGGGTTAAGTTGACTTATTTTCATTTCACTGCTCTTGTCCATGAATACTCACACGTACTCTTGTTTTTTCCATAGTCCATTGATATCGTTCCAACGGGCTCATTTATTTATGGTACAATACTCATAAATAAATAGTTGTGCATTCAAACAATTATGTTGAGATGATTGATAAGCAGCCAAAATATACATTGTTATTAACCCGCCATTGACTGGGGCGTTTAACGCCCCCCCCCCCCTCCCCTCCCCGACGAACTTTCGCAGTAGCTCAAAAACCAATAGCGCTATCAACATAAAACTTAAAGTACCTTTTCTCACATCAATGTTACGTCTTCTGTGCACAAATAAAGCAATTTCGTCGACAAATATTTGAGATATAGCCAATTTAGTGACGTCACTACAGGCACGTAGCCAGGATTTCGTCCAGGGGGGTGCGGCGCTTCGAAAGGGCCCCCTTCCCAAGCGTTGAAGGTCCAAACAAAACGGATGAAAAAGCACGTTACAAGGATGGAAAATGCAGTATGACAGGTATGGCATGGGCCATCCAACTTTTAGGACCTGGAGTTAGCAAACTGCCATATCAACTTTGGAACCAGCGTCACCAATTTGGAATAAGTTTTACCAACTTGGAATATTTCTTTTAAGCTCAAGACATGAAACCCTTAAACAACAAATTAAACAAAAAATTACTAGTTGTTCCATGTAAATATATTATCACTAAATGCATCGAAGAAGACAAATTACCAAATCTATTCCAGATGAGTAACGTGACAAGATCTTGACATAGTATTACATGATACACCAATCACGCGAAACACATGCATTAAATACTTAGTAGTTCTTGTAGATGAAAATCGTAAATGGAATAGCCATATATATAGTGTAATATGTGTGATAAGCCGTAATATATAGGAGTTATCGGAATATCCAAGCTTTATTTATCCTCACAACAACTTCTATTGCAGTACAATGCATTAATTCCGCCCCATCTAAATTATTGTGCAGTGATCTGAATTCTGGGGTAGGAATTATGACACTAACATTAAAAAGCCTTCGATAGTGCGGAAACGAGCGATTTGTCCGCCCCTGTAGCTCAGTGGGAGAGCGCTGGGTTTCTGACCTTTCCTGGTAGTGGCAGTTCGAGTCAAAGTCAAAGCCTACATTACCAAAGCCTTGCACTCCTATCAGACGTTACTGGCATACACTGAAAAACAATGAGAACTTTCACTGGTCTTCCTTCGAGAGCCTCACCGGCGCTCGACTGGCAGACCACCTCTACCACCACAGGACCCTCTAAAGGCCAGCAGAGAGTTCTCTACAGATCGGCAGGGGTCTCTAAAGGCCGGCAGAGGGCCCTCTACACTCACTCTACAAATTGGCTGGGACACTCTGCAGATCGACAGGGCCCCTAAAGACTGGAAGAGGGCCGTCTACAGGTCGGCAGGGCCCTCCAAATGCCGGTAGAGGCCCTCTGCAGATTGGCAAGGCGATCTACAGATCGGCAGGGCCCTCTAAAGGCCGACAGGGCCCTTTAAAGGCCGGCAGAGGGCCCTCTATAGATTGGCTGGGGCACTCTGAAGATCTACAGGGCCCCTAAAGACTGGAAGAGGGCCGTATACAGGTCGGCAGGACGCTCTAAATGCCGGAAGAGGCCCTCTACAGATTGGCAGGGTGATATACAGATCGGCAGGGCCCTCTAAAGACCGGCAGAGGTCTTTCTCCAGATCGGCAGGGACTTCTACAGATTGGCAGGACCCTATAAAGGCCGGCAGAGGGCCCTCTACAACCGGAAGGGGCCATCTAATTGCCGTCAGGGGCCCTCTGCAGATCGGCAGACCCTCTACAGTCTACATGCTGGAAGGGCCCTCTAAAGGCGAGCAGAGGGCCCTCTACAGATCGGCAGGGCCCTCTAAAGGCCAGCAGAGGGCCCTCTACAGATTGGCTGGGACACTCTGCAGATCGACAGGGCCTCTAAAGGCTGGAAGAGGGCCCTCTACAGATCGGCAGGGCCCTATACATGCCGGAAGAGGCCCAACACAGATTGGCAGGGCGATCTACAATCGACAGGGCCCTCTAAAGACCGGCAGAGGGCTCTCTCCTGATCGGCAGGGACCCTCTACAGATTGGCAGGGCCCTATAAAGGCCGGCAGAGGGCCCTCTACAACCGGAAGGGGCCATCTAAATGCTGTCAGGGGCCCTCTGCAGATCGGCAGGCCCTCTTTATGCTGGAAAGGCCCTCTAAAAGCGGGCAGAGGACCCTCTCCAGATTGACAGGGACCCTCTACAGATTTGCAGGGCCCTATAAAGGCCAGCAGAGGGCCCTCTGCAACCGGAAGGGGCCATCTAAATGACGACAGGGGGCCCTCTGCAGATCGGCAGGCCCTCTACATGCTGGATGGGCCCTCTACAGATCGGCAGGGCCCTCTAAAAGCCAGCAGATGGCCCTCTACAGATTGGCTGGGACACTGCAGATCGACAGGGCCTCTAAAGCCTGGAAGAGGGCCCTCTACAGGTCGGCAGGCCCTCTAAATGCCGACAGAGGCCCTCTGCAGATTGTCAGGGCGATCTAAGATCGGCAGGGCCCTCTAAAGACCGGCAGAGGGCCCTCTCCAGATCGGCAGGGCCCTCTAAATGCCGACAGGGGCCATCTGCAGATCGGTAGGGCCCTTTAAAAGCTGGTAGAGGGCCCTATCCACACTGGCTGGGCCCCTTTCTACGTATTTACATATACATGCCTTGACAAGCAAGTGCTGTTTTTATTCGTGTTACGATTTTTGTCTCGGTTCGTGGACGTTCTTTCATGCAACGTAAGACGTTTTGCGGGCGCCTGACACAATCAAAAACACTGGGGCCCTCGGCCCAGGGGCCCCTCGCTCGGGTCGCCAGAGGGGCTCCTTGTCCTCCAGGGGGGGGGGGGGGATGGTCCCTTGTCCCCCCCTTGCCTACGCCCTTAATTGTGTCATACATAGAAAAATGGCATGCTTTAATTGAAAAATATGCCTATTTGACCTGCGTCGGTTTCTGATATTGTTTTCTTTCATTGCCAGCACCTAAAGTGATCATGATACTTGTCATCGAAAGCTTTGCTAATACTTATAACATAAAACATCGTTTGAGTTATTATTGTCATGCACCATCTGGCATAGATCAGTTACAATAACTATATACTAACTATATAATATATAACTATATACGGATGTATATGTGTGTGCATCTCGTCGTATGGCCTACAACAGGGGTGGTGAGCTTCTCTCCAGGGAAGTTGTGGAGCGGGGGGGGGGGGGGGGGGGGAGGGGGAGCTGGAAAAATTGCTTAACCTGCGCCCCGCTGGGGTCTCTAGCCGAACGCGCCTCGCTGGGGGGGGGGCAGATTCTGCCCCCTCGTTATCTTCCGAACCAATAACCGCAGCGAGACGCGCAAGGCGGCAATCGAAAGTCCCATGAGACGCATGTAAAGCATACACGAAAGTTTCAAAATAAGGTCTAATGTCAGGTCACAGTCAGGTCAAATGTAAAAATTGAGGTATTTGGGTTTTTGGGCCATACTTTCCATCCAAAGCCTTAAATTGTGACTATTATCGCACAAAGTGCTCTCAAAGGTATAATGCATCTCCCGCATAAGCAAAAGTGAAATTGTAATCGAAGATCAAGGTCAGGTCACAAAGGGTCACAGGTCTACGAAAGCCATGCGACACATATTATATAGGTTATTTTACACGCATAATTCGATGGTAGCAGCTATTTTCACAACCTGACCCCATACCTGACAATGGGGTCTCTAAATTCTGCCGGCCAACAGGAATTGCGCAATCGGGTGGTGAGGTCAGGACCTGCACAACAAGCTATGCTTCGCGTGGGTCCTGACCTCGGAAATCCATCCATACAAAACATTCGGACTAAATTTATTTATTTAAAAAAAATACAATGGCCCTCAGGTCAAGGTCAGACCACAATAAGGACACAATTTAAATTGATTAATCCAAATAAAAAAGCATGTTTCTAGACCAACTTTGTCTCAGAAATACAGCGGTGGCATTTCTTTGTCTGTACCTGGTCACTAAAAGCCAAAAAACGTAACTCCAAAAAATGCGTCATAAGTTCCTTAATACTTAATTTCCTTAGGGAACCATAAGTCAGTTAAAACTAAAGATATTGCTTTGAAACTTGGTTTGGGTATTGTCCATACTTGGTTCTCTAATATATCTTCCGTTTTCTTTTAATATCTGAAAAAAGGTTTTATGGAAATTCTTCTGAAAAAAGTTTTTATTTAATTTTTGGGGGTCAAAAACCCTAAAATTTCGAAAACCAAGATAGCCATTTGGAAGAGAATTTCATTTTTTTTTATCATTTTGTATTTCCAATTTTCATCAAAACTCAGTTGTCACTTGTCAATTGTCAATTGTCACAAAACTCAATTGAACATTTATCGTTTTTCCACCAAAAATGGCATGACATGACGTGATTAAAACGTCATTATCTCCAAAAGTACTACATCAATTTCAATTAAATTTGGTGAGAAGACGTAGAATTGATGTAGCATAAAATATTTAAAAAGAAATACGTCGATGTCAATCATAGTTTTCAAGTTATTGAGAAAATACGGGAGAGGCAGATTTTGCCCCCCCCCCCCCTCCAGTGTGGCGCGGGTTAAAGTACCATGCAAATCCATAAAAATACAGATTTATCCCCGGATTTTACCCACTTCCTCGTCCAAGTGTGAAGGGGGGGGGGGGTTGAAGCCACCTCAACTGAATAGGATCCTACATCCCTGGCCTATAACTTGCACAGAACAGTTATAATGAGCAACTCGCCAACAATTATCACCTGTTTAAACTTGCCCCCCTCCCCCAGTGGCCTTTTTTTGCCTCGACTGGTGGAAGAAGCCGTGACTGCGGGGGTTTTCCCCCGCAGTTAACGTGTTAGACGAGTTCCTGGCTAAAATGTGGTCGTGTCATGAATTTGTAATAATAAAAAAGTCACCCGAATTAAAAATTCATTGGCTGAAATGCATCGTTTGATGCCTTTAATAGCACCTTATTTACGAGTAGTTCTAATAAACTTTCATGCACACACTATGTTAAAATCACTAAGCGGAAGATGAAATTCGGTATTCGTTTTTTCGTAGGTATTTAACTTATCTATTTTCCTTACTGAAACTGACTCACCAGCCGTTTAGTGTGACTCTCCAAATCTCCGTGACTCCGTGCCAATTCTCATTAATCAACTCTGCAGCGCATCTAAAACTCCCGAAAGCTGAGCCAATAAATGCGAAATGATGTTCAGCTTTGTGTTTCGGGTTACGTGTTGTTATACGCTTGGAGCCACTGCTTTAGACTTAGAGGAACAGCACACATGTGTACATATATGTCTGTCCCTAGATGGCACTAGTATCAAACGCCTAAAGTTATGCTGTACCGCATAGCTTAACTGAGAACTGCTTTCTGTGCGATGGGGGAGGGGGTAACGAGTCATTTTGGTCATCGACAGGTGTAAACATATCCTTGATGCTGAGAACCAGTGATCTAATCGCTCTGAATAGGATAAGTAAACTTTTGAGTCAACAAGTTCCCGTGTATGTATAATTATAATTCCCGTGTTATTATAATAAATAGTGATGCGCAAGCAACGGCGCCCCGACAAAAGCTCCGTCAACGAACCTAAACTATTATAATTTAAACGTAACTTGCAAATAATCTTGAGTTCTCCCTTATGATTTCTGATCGGGGAAGTGAGTTGGGAATATGATACATGGACATTTGTTTGTCGTGCTGACATGCAGTGGGGCACCACAATACATTTCCCGTCGCTAGAGGCGCTGATGATCAACTGCTACCAAGCGGACCGGCGTCTGTGCGTCATAATATAGTGCGCATTGTTTACGGCGGAGTTTTGAAGGGGTTAGAGTGGTGTTCAAACTTATACGAAATGCTGGTGTCTATGAGTGTATTCGAAACCTGAAAGCATTTCTCGCTGAGGTCAATCGTTTGACCTCGAGAGGTCAAAGAGTGCCCGCGAGGTCCAATCTTGGGTACCGCATAACCTTTTCCCTAAAGTACTTACCGAAGTCGTTTCAACGGATATATATTCCCACCAGCCTATAGACGGTGCACAAAGAGTGATCTGACCGCCCCTAGTCACCGGTTGACCTCAGACCACAACATAAGTTACCATTATTGCTAATGGAAGAATGACGATGTACCGCATAATGTTTTTCTTCCAAAAATCACTTAGAGAAACCATTCTGCCACCATTGTCACCGTTGCTTCCCTTTATCTCACCGAAGGTAAGTTTGAACACAATCGGCCGGTAAACAACGAATACGTTAAATGCTCGTTAATATATACGTTATACGTTACGTTAAAGGAATACGTTAAATGCAACGGACATCTCGTTAAATCATCAAAGATAAGATTGTTGAATTCTTGGAGCAAAATGAACTCATCAAAGATACACAGCATGGCTTTAGGAAGGGCCGTTCTTGTTTAACTAATCTTCTGGAGTTTTTGGATGTTGCAACAGATAGCGTTGATCAGGGTAAACAGCTAGATGTAGCTTTTCTGGATTTCAGTAAAGCATTTGACAAAGTCCCCCATACAAGACTGGGGTTGCAACTTAAAATTCATGGGATCAGGGGCAAGATTCTGGATTGGATAGAAACGTGGCTTTCAGGACGCCAGCAAAGGGTTATATTGAATGGGTGCCAATCACAATGGAAGGAGGTTCTCAGTGGGGTTCCACAGGGCTCAGTCCTGGGCCCATTGCTTTTTATAATATTTGTGAATGCAATTGAGAACAGTATAGACAGCAAAGTCTTGAAATTTGCAGACGATCTAAAAGTTGTCAGGATTATTAGAGGAAAACATGATCAGGATGTTTTTCAATCAGATCTGGACAAGCTAGTTGAGTGGTCTGAAGCATGGCAGATGAAATTCAATTTGAGTAAATGTAAGATTATGCACGCTGGACGGGTTAGCAGTAAACATAGGTATGAAATGGGTGGGCAGAAAATGGAGCAGATTGAAAAGGAAAGAGATTTAGGTGTCGTGGTAAACAATAGACTATCAGCGTCAGACCAGGTTGTAGAAGCTAGGAAAAAGGCACTTAGAATGCTAGGGGCCATTAACAGAAATGTTTCCTACAAGAGTGAAAAGGTAATAACAAAACTGTATTGTGCATACGTTAGACCACATTTGGAGTATTGTGTACAAGCCTGGTCTCCAACATATGAGAAAGATTGCTGGTTGTTAGAAAGAGTTCAAAAAAGGGCAACAAAAATGATTAATTGTCTTGGTAGTTTACCTTATGAAGATAGATTAAGGAAATTGGGTATGTTTTCACTTAGATATAGAAGGCTAAGAGGAGATCTAATTGAAGTCTTCAAATTTGTAAATAGTCAGCATTCTGGATATTTAAAGGGTATGTTTGAGTTCAATAGGGAAAATCGAGGTAGAGGTCATCAGCATAAACTCATTATGAAACAAAGTAGGACTAGGCTACGACAGTCATTTTTCAGTAGAAGGGTTGTAGGACATTGGAATATGCTACCAGGGGATGTCGCTGATGCAGTGACACTTGCTTCCTTCAAAATTAGATTAGATAAATACTTTACAGAGAAGGGATTAGTTCATAAATACTCGTGGGATTAGCCTTCTTTTATGCAGGTAGAGTAAGGTGATTTGAAGGGGCGAGACTGGTGGAGGGGGGGGGGGGGGATGGGGGGGGGGGGGGGGTGCAACCTCGGATGGGCCCAAGAGGCTCTTTGTTGCACTTTTCTTTTATTTATGTCTTTTATGTCTTAAATGGATATTAGCGCCTTTCCAGGTGACTTGAGGTCAAACGGTGACCTGGATGGTCAAGTCAAGTCGTTGTGCACCGTCTATAGGCTGGTGGGAATACTTATCCGTTGAAACGACTTCGGTAAGTACTTTAAGGAAAAAGTTATGCGGTACCCAAGATTTGACATCGCAGGCACTCTTTAACCTGAAGTCAAACGATTTACCTCAGCGATAAATGCTTTCAGGATTCGAATACACTCGTAGACACCAACATTTCGCATAAGTTTGAACACAATCGGCTGGTAAACAACGAATAAGTATTTGGACGACTCGTTAAATGGATATTAGCGCCTTTCCAGGAGACCTGAGGCCTAACGGTGACCTAAATCGGTAAAGTCTTGCGTTGTGCACCTTCGGTGGGATAAAGGGAAGGCGATGGTAGTAGAATGGGCTCTCTAAGTGATTTGGGGGAAAAGTTTGCGGTACCCCGTCATTCTCCCATAGGCCATAATGGTAACTTATGTTGTGCCCTGAAGTCAACCGGTGACCAGGGGCACTAGTTGTGATCACTAGTTGTATACCGTCTATAGGCTGGTAGGAATGTTTAGCCGTTGAAACGACTTCGATAAGCACTTTAGGGAAAAAATTATGCGGTACCCGATATTTGACCTCGCAGGCACTCTTTGACCTCCCGAGGTTAAGCGATTGACCTCCGCGAGACATGCTTTCAGGTTTCGAATACACCCACCCATAGGCACCAACATTTCGTATAAGTTTGAACACATCTGTGCCACTCTAACCCCTTCAAAACTCCGCC
>JAXIVJ010000391.1:183183-230683 GCA_036785665.1 Chirona hameri
AGCTAGAGCTTCGATTAAAAGACGAGCGTGTTGCTTGTGAGGAGAGGAAGCCATTGACACCCGATTTTAAGGTCTTGGTGGTGGTGGTGTGTCTCAAATTTAGGTGACCTCTGAGGTCATGTCAATGACCCAAAAATCATCAAAATGGTAAATGCGTAGAAATTGAATTTAATCGAGCTAGAATCGTAAATGAGCATACAATTTTGCTTAAAGGAAATAGCTCACCTTCAACATGGGGTTTTAAACTGAAATAGCAGTTCTGTAGCCTGTGTTGAGAAATCCCTATCTGCAACTGTTCTTGTCTGAAAAGACTCTCCAGCCGAAGATATTTGACTTTTTGGCGAAGAAATGCGGCGCATATATGATATACCGTACCATCTGAAAGTGCCAGCACTGCATGGAGCATACGCAGACCAATAACGCACACCATAAACTTAATAATTTACGCCCTTCTATCCTGAATTGGCGTGATGTAGGACCATTTTTGAAAAGAAAAAAAGAAACTGTATTAAAAATATAATAAAATCCTGTTTTGATAAATTTTACGAAGGTGAACTATTTCCTTTAAAGGAAATAGTTCGCCTTCAACATGGGGTTTTGAACTAAAATAGCAGTTTTGTAGCCCGTGTTGAGAAATCTCTATCTGCAACTTTTCTTGGCTGAAAAGACTCTCCAGCCGAAGATATTTGACTTTTTGGCGAAGGAATTCGGCGCATATATGACATACCGTACCGTCTGAAAGTGCCAGCACTGCATGGAGCATGCGCAGACCAATAACGCACACCATCAAATTAATGATTTACGACCTTCTGTCCTGAATTGGCGCGATGTAGGACCATATTTGAAAAGAAAAAAAAGAAACTGTATTAAAAAATATAATAAAATCGTGTTCTGAGAAATTTTCCGAAGGTGAACTATTTCCTTTAATGGTTGCTAAATTTGAAATCAGCGTAACAAAGGGTCATAGAAACTGCCAAATTCCAAAAAGTTCATGTCAGGTCATCTGAGGTCAGTGACCTCGGTTGACCTGTAGAAGCTCATGACCCCAGTGGAACATATAATTATGTAAAATGGACCCCAGATTTGAAATCAGCGTCACAAAATGTCCTAGAAACTGCCAGAAGCCAAACAAGTCATCTGAGGTCATCGGAGGTCAGTGACCTCGGTTGACCTCTGAAAAGGTCAATCGAGGTCACAATCTCAGTGGAAACCACAACTGTCACCCGGAAACACCTGTGCATATGCTCCTGAACAACACACACTCGGAAAGTGCACAAGTTACAAGGATCGATACTACGGGACGCCAGTTGCGCCTGACATGACCTTGAAAAAAGTTGATAAAGGTCGCGGGTCATGGGATTTATAATTTTGAAATTTTGAGTTTAAATTTGGCAAGCAGCCTAGGGTTTGCCACTCTGCTTGACAGAGAGTCCCTCGCCAGTGCAGGAGGGGAGGGGGGGGGGGGGGGGGGGGGTGGCATCCACCCCCCCCCTCCTGCACTGGCGAGGGACTCTCTGAAAAGCTATCGCTTCCAAGTAAAGTCGAAGCCGAAGTCATATCATTTCGATCGATCTTCAAAACTATTTATACTATATGTGAGCCTGGGGGTTTGTATCGCTACAGTAAAGTAATGATAATATTATCCACTGAGTCTTGACCAATTAGTGAGCACAGCCTATCTTCCCTGTTTGTTAACTGATCAGCTTCTGTATTTAATGCCTACAATAAATGGAGATGATGCTCTTTTCATATAAAAATGGAGATACATAACACTTAAATTGGAAGTTGAGATCGTTGTATGTGACATTGCTAACGTTTGGAATATGGACGCTCCTCCTTGAAATTGTTTCCATAATGAATCGGAAGTCTCGTGGCACTCGCGCACGTGCGGAAGCGGAACACCATTTTATATCTCTGAAACACGGGGTTTGTTGAGTTTAAATTTGGCAAGCAGCCTAGGGTTTGCCACTCTGCTTTACACGTGACCTAAAGTATGCATGCATGTTTAAGGGCATAAGCATAGGCGTAACCACCTTTCGAAAGTAGGTGGGGACGGAGGTGGGGAAAGTAGGTGGGGAAAAGGAGGTGGGGACACTTTGAAGTCGATTCTTTCTGGCGTAATGTTAACATCCGTAAGTCAATATGCACGTGCAAACGTGGGCCACCGTATTCCACATCTCGAAAACTACGTCACTTATCGAGATGACAATTAACATGCGTCCCAAGGATCAACATTTAGTAGTTTATCACGTACCGGGACTGAGCAAGGCACATGTCCACTTGCGGACCACAGCTGAATATCTAAGCAAAACTATTTGGTCTATTTAGTCACAATTTTACGTGCCGAGTAGGGTATGACTACCAGCAGCTTTAACAGTTTAACCCTATTTGTAACAGGCTCCTGGCTACCCCTATTTGTAACAGGGGGGGGGGGGGGATTCCGCCCCCCGGAGATCTCGAGATCTACCCGTCCGATTTTCAAAAATCAAACGCCACGCTATTCCACTTACCTCGATCTACATTTCTAAAAAATATATAATAAATCCGACATTTTTGATAGGGTGGCAACAGGGGGGTAAAAACTACAAATTTTAGAGGTATTTGTGATCCAACACAGCTGTCATGTTTATCAACCGATTTTAACGAAACCAATGAAAATCGATATTCGATAGAGAATGAATCGGATATTAGTATGTGGCGGTGACTTTTGAAAATTCAAAAATCAGCGTGTGCAGGTCACTCAATATGTGGGTGAAGTAAATGCGTAATAAAACCATTGTTTGATGTTGTTTTTTAATAAATGAAATGGTATGTTATTGTGACATTAGACAAAACAGTTGTCAATTTTTTTTTTGCCATAGGTGGTACCAGGTCAGTGAAAAAGGGAGGTCAAATAGGAAACAAATAATAACCGCAGGCAAGTTGCTACCAGCATTATAAATAAGTTACTGATAGTAGATAGTTCCTTTTTGCATGTTGTACTTCATCATAGGCGTATCCAGGATCCAAACTGGTGAGGCTCAAGACCTTTTGATAGGTATAGTATCCGCTATTATGATACTAACTTGTCAACAGTGACTATTTCACCTATAACTTCAATTCACATTGCTTACCTCCCCCCTTTTACCATACCTGGACTAGCCTATTATCTTATAATCGTTCTTAGAGTACCCTGTGGTGCATGTTTTATCCGAAAACTTCAGTATGTTATGTCATTGTAGGCCCATGCATCTTAGTTTCCTTGCAATAATATGACTCCCTTTCTTCCATTCCTGAGCGCGCCTCTGCAAAAAACGACTTAATTTCCTCTCCTGGCCTCATATGTGCATATATCATTATAAACTAACCGTCTATTGCGCCGTAATCGCTAGCATATCGCCATCACTATGTCAGTCACCCCCTTTTCATGTGCCTGAACACACCCCTGCAACTCTATATGTAATAAATTATGCAAATAATGGAAGGAGAAGCTATCCTTTATATCTTGATAGATATAAATACCCCTTACATTGCTCTATTGGCTTCCCGCCAAGCATTGAATACTTCCTGGACCCCCCTCCCCTTTAGAAGTCCCTGAAACCGCTTCTGCCATGCAATTTGTATGATATTTCATTAACATCAACTAATTTTATTTTGTTGCAATCACCGTAAACTGATGTAACTCCTTCATACTTAAGGCAGTTAGGAAAAAAAAACGTGAAGATCGCATTTCAGTATTATCGCCAAATGTCGCTGCAGAACCTTCCCAAAAACGTGCCCTGAAACCGCCTCTGTTCAGGTTAAGAACGCAAAATTTTGACTCCATATGCGGAATTCAATTCTAGGAAAATTCCCAAAATTTCATGGGTTTGGTTCTATCCGTTCGGGAGATATCTGCGAAAACATGAGGGAGGGGTAGTGAGAGGTGGAATCCGCCCCCCACCCCCTGTTACAAATAGGGTTAAGGGCATAAGCATAGGTGTCATTCCTATTTTCCTACTACCTTTCGAAAGTAGGTGGGGACGGAGGCACTTTTAAGTCGATTCTCTCCGGCGTAATGTTAAAATCCGAAAATGTTACTTGGGGACTAATCCTCAGTGAAAATACAGTGGTGGTTACGCGCCTGGGCATAAGTAAATATGGACATGCGCACTTGTGCAATCGTATATACTGTTCCTACTATTTTAGATTTCAGAAGCTGTTTACTTTATCGGAGAGCAAGCACCCTCTCGGTCATCGCCCACAAATTAATTTTTCTGGTGATAAACATGTCATAGCAATTTGACGGGAGGACTCGTTGATGTTGCAGCGTACTTTTTTTTAAATAAGATAATTACGCTTTAAGTTCAAAACGTATACTTCCAACTAAGAGCATAAATGGAGTGTGTCTACTGACATCGCTTAATTTTAGTTTTTGACACTGGTTTGCAGAACATAATTTGCTGAATCCAACCATGCCTTTCATTTCTCCAGATTCACACTATAGTTGCTGAGATATTCCAAAGACCCCAGGAGCTGACTGGGAGCAAAAAGTTATCGGGTAGACCCCAGAGGGCTTACAACTACTAGAAGCATTGATAATATCGAAATATCGATACGAATTTGCTAGCATATCGTTAGCGCCGGCCAATAGCATTTCGACAAAACAGCTCGTGAGCGCTGATAGCAGCAGCCGAACAGAACCTCTCAAAAGCCGAACAAACACAAAATAAGCAAAAAAACAATATAAGTGAAAATTCAACTAGAGGGGCTCCAGATGTGAATTCCATCAGATCCAACAATCGAACCAATTTGCGTTGTATTACTTACCTTAATACAAAAATTGACATTCCAAAACAGAAGACACGCTCCCTTTAAAGAGAAATATTGACCTTTTGGTCTATTTTCTGCATTATCTTATGCAACATGCATGGCATTACATTTATCGAGTCTCAATTTAAAAATGAAATCACAACTTTTTATATTTACAAATTATTATGTTTGGGAAAAAGTACATATACTTCTTTCGGAGCTCATGATCGATGTTTTTCCTTCACTATTGGGAGCGCGACATATCTGGCGCTTTTGTTTCAATCTATTCAACGTTGAATATCTCTCGTTGAGTTACTTCTCAACGAATCACATACACTAAATACGTCGTCGTAGAGAGTCAACTTAATCCACCGAATGCATCACAGTTTTCTGAAATGTTTATTGATTGATTATAAGAAAACGGTTCAGATAAATGTTTCATGTGTGCATTGCAATGTATTGAATACCTGTATGTTGAAAATTAATGGGGTTTTGTTAATTGGTTAATTGTTCGCGATTTTAGCTAAAATACCTCCTACCTGATCGGGGATCCGATTACACTAAAATACCGGTGCCTTCCGTTGCTGATCTTCATCCTAAGCGGGAGCTCGTAACATTAGACTCCACCCGTACTTGTGATTCACCGATGACACGTCCAGCTGCAGGAAGTGGAACCTGAGATCACGCCCTTCATGTTATGATAAAAGCTGTGGCCGGTTGCTGATGTCCGATTTTAACTCACGGTACAAGCAGTTAGTTAGGCAGGAGAGAGAGAGAGAGAGAGAGAGAGAGAGAGAGAGAGAGAGAGAGAGAGAGAGAGAGAGAGAGAGAGAGAGAGAGAGAGAGAGAGAGAGAGAGAGAGAGAGAGAGAGAGAGAGAGAGAGAGAGAGAGAGAGAGAGAGAGAGAGAGAGAGAGAGAGAGAGAGAGAGCGAGAGCGAGAGCGAGAGCGAGAGCGAGAGCGAGAGCGAGAGCGAGAGCGAGAGCGAGAGCGAGAGCGAGAGCGAGAGCGAGAGCGAGAGCGAGAGCGAGAGCGAGAGCGAGAGCGAGAGCGAGAGCGAGAGCGAGAGCGAGAGCGAGAGCGAGAGCGAGAGCGAGAGCGAGAGCGAGAGCGAGAGCGAGAGCGAGAGCGAGAGCGAGAGCGAGAGCGAGAGCGAGAGCGAGAGCGAGAGCGAGAGCGAGAGCGAGAGCGAGAGCGAGAGCGAGAGCGAGAGCGAGAGCGAGAGCGAGAGCGGAGAGCGAGAGCGAGAGCGAGAGCGAGAGCGAGAGCGAGAGCGAGAGCGAGAGCGAGAGCGAGAGCGAGAGCGAGAGCGAGAGCGAGAGCGAGAGCGAGAGCGAGAGCGAGAGCGAGAGCGAGAGCGAGAGCGAGAGCGAGAGCGAGAGCGAGAGCGAGAGCGAGAGCGAGAGCGAGAGCGAGAGCGAGAGCGAGAGCGAGAGCGAGAGCGAGAGCGAGAGCGAGAGCGAGAGCGAGAGCGAGAGCGAGAGCGAGAGCGAGAGCGAGAGCGAGAGCGAGAGCGAGAGCGAGAGCGAGAGCGAGAGCGAGAGCGAGAGCGAGAGCGAGAGCGAGAGCGAGAGCGAGAGCGAGAGCGAGAGCGAGAGCGAGAGCGAGAGCGAGAGCGAGAGCGAGAGCGAGAGCGAGAGCGAGAGCGAGAGCGAGAGCGAGAGCGAGAGCGAGAGCGAGATTCGGCCAGACAGCCGGAGTCAGCCGGACAGCCGGACAGAGACCGCATTGCTTCCCTGGGTAAGCCGCCTCTGCATATAACATGGCTAGTGTAACTCCACACAAGGCTGGAGTGGTGGCCGCAATCGGCGCTTCTGACGTATGAGCTTAAGATCGATTTTAGAGCGCGTTGCTCATCTTTTTAGAGCTTGAATCCTCATAACTAAGACTCCTCCCTTCATAACCTCCCCACTCGGACCTCGGCCAATACGCTCACCTGCGTAGACGGGGCGGAGCAACGGCTGCGATATCAGCGCAAGTCAGCTGCATTGATTTAACGATGGTAGGGCGCAGAGGACGCAACCTATAATAATCTTTTCACCCAATTAACAACAAACAACCCATGACGGTCTTCCGTCGCTAATATGAGATTACATAATTTTGTAATTAGACATACAAGAGAGGTATTTTGAAAATGCCTACGCCCATCGAATTCTAATTGTTCCAAAAAAGTTCAGAACAATTGCAAAAAGTCACTTTACAATGCCTTATTTATTTTGTAAACGTCGTGTGTTTCTATCTGCCACAACGGAAAAGTGGTGTAATTACCACGGGAGTATATCCATTTATATTTCCTCCCGTCACACACCATTTTGGTCAAGTACAAGCCTGCCGTGGGACGGCTGACCTCGAAAAATCATCTATATATAATATTCGTAAAATTAGGAGACCTCTTGGCTGGTCCTAAAGTTACGACAATAACCGTCATTTTGTTCGCGATCTGGAGGGCGGCTTCAGCTTGTTTACCCTAATCTCTATCCTAGCCTCCCCTCCCCTCTCTGCTATGAGAATGGTACATCAGGAACCAAAACCCTCATAACTCGGTGTTTTGCAAATCCCCGTGTCTACACTGATCGGACGGACTCGTTTTCTTCACCTCAATATTCACAAACAATGTTAACATGATACCGGCTGAAACAGGCAATTTTGAAGAAGAAAAAATAATACATTTGTATTCCTAAAATCGGTCTTAGCGTTCGCACCATAAAATACGACATCAGCAACCCAAAATGACAGGTTATCCTAGCTTGATATATCCTAGCTTGATATGAACCAGACATGTATCAACCAGATATGTATCAGATAGGACAAAAAGGCACAGTTATAAGAGATGAACAACAAACAATAAACACTTAATAGGTCGCCGTCCGGAGTCAAACTAAACTGCCGATTTCAATACATTTAAAAACAAATGCTTGTTGATTGTTCATAAAAGTTAGGTACATATTCGCAAAAGAGAAAGTGCAGGAAACATATTGCATACCTTCATGATAGATAACAATGTGTAGGGAGGCTAATTTTAGCTCGGACAGTAAATTCGTTACCGAGTGCTTACCGACCGTTATAAGCGTGAAACGCTTATCAACTTTAACTGGAAATAACTTCAGGTAGGTACATTTTTATGCAAAATGTGATTGGATTTACTTATAAGTTGAGTGCTTCTTCGCATTTCAAGTGCTAACTCAATTTTTGTGGAAAAATGTCATTATTTCCCTTTAAAATACAGTTTCCGCGGAAAGTTGCCACCCGTGGGTGTGTAAATACAGAAGTGCGCACTACGGAAGCAGGTTCGCAAAATACGTCGAGGTCTATGCATGGGACAATCCTAGGTCAGGTGCAGCTAATCCGCATATTTATGTTACAATACGGTTCTGAATGACACTACCTGCCTCACTCTACGGCCCAGCGTGTTGTGACGTCACGACTGTCCTATGACGTCACATTTGTTCACATGATTGTCCTGTGACGTCCGCGTCACGTCTGTCTTGTAACTCCGACGTCACAGCCCGGTACAGGAAGTACCAGGTTGACGTGCGATACTTCCGGAACTCACAGCAGAAACGGACATCAAAACTCAGCACCGCTCACCGTACGCTAAAGCTGACCAAAGGACCGGTCCCTGAGCTAACCCACAGGTCACCAAAAATCCCTCACAGAACATCTCATCATACATTCAGAACCGTATTCCGCAAACTAAATGAGTGGGCTTGCTGGACTTGACTTAGGCTCGTCCATTGTATCGACCTCTGCGTATTTTCCCCCTTCCCAAACCCCTCGAGTGATACCAAAATGTCAAGATAAGGAGGGTGCAGCCAGGCAGTCAGTCAGGCGTCGACGATACGCATGCGCACTGCGCGCTCCCGTCGCCCGGGCGAAAGGCATATGAGCCGTCCCGTCGGCGATGGCGCCACTCCTCCGTGGACTGTCGCCGGGGTCGGACGTGCGCTGCGCCGCTCCGCTGCCTCACTTTCACGTGGTGTGGTGCTCCGTGGCGGCGCGCGCCCCGTCAGTCGTCGCCGAGCGTCGGTGCCGATCGGACGTGCCAGCTCCCGGGACCGCCCGGCCGCTATCTCGCGTGGCGTCGGTGCATCATGTGCAGTGGCGAGCATGGAGTCGCCGCAGATGTATGATCTCAGTGACGCGGTGGTGAAGCAGCCGAACTTTCCCGGGCTCTCGAGCAAGACGCGCCTGGGCGGCTACGGCGAGGAGTTTGGTGACCTCGCAGACCTCGGCGCCTCGGAGGTCTCGCTCGACCTACAGGCGTTCGTCAATGACCCGCACTTCAGTGATGGCATCTTCACCGACATCGTCGAGGGCAAGGGACTGGGCGCGGCGGCGGCGTTGGCAGCAGCGGCCGGCCAGGCGGGCCGCGCCGGCATGCCTCCCGCCTCCTGCGCGGGCCTGACGTACCCGACTGCCGGCTACCTGCCGCAGCCGATGCCGTACACGGTGCCCCGCCTCGGCATGGACACGGCCGCCCAGATCCCCGTCAAGAAGGACCCGGAAGCGGCCGATTTCCAGGCTTGCCGCCAGCCGCCGATGCATCCCGGCTTCACCGGCGGATACAACCCGGCCTACGCCAGCCTGACGCCCGTTTCCTCCGCCAGCGGCCTGGTGCAGGCGCGGCTGCCCACCGGCGCGCCACATGCGCCGCCCAGCCGACACTCCGGCGGATCAAAGCACTCGCCGTCGAAGAGCGCCAGACCCGGCTCGGAAGAGTACCGTCGCCGGCGCGAGCGCAATAACGTGGCCGTGCGTAAGTCGCGCGAGAAGGCCAAGATGCGCGGCCGCGAGACCGAGGAGCGCGTCAAATTCCTGTGCCGCGAGAACGAGGGGCTGCACAAGCGGGTCGAGATGATGACCAAGGAGCTGACCGTGCTGAAGAACCTGTTCTCCAACGTGGGCGTGCCCCCTGAGCAGCTGCAGCGTGAGATCGCCAAGCAGCTGGGCGGCGAGGGCTTCGGCGGTCGGCCAGCGCCGCCGCCGCCGGCGGGATTGTGACGATAGATGCCGCGGCGTCGCGGCTGGCGGCCGCCTGCGGTGCGATCTCAGTCCGCTGGGACGCGCCAATTTTTCGATGTCGCTAGTCGTTCGCGCGTTCCGGAGGGCGTTGCCGCAGCCGCCGCCGCCGCCGCGCCGTGTCGGTGGGCGTCTCGGCGGGGGGTTGGTTGTATTACGCTGTGTTTTTACCGCCGGATCGGGTCGGCCGGAGGAGGCGCGCTCGCTCGCGGCCGGTGATCGGTGTGTGTGTGTGTGTGTGTGCGTGTTCGTTATGTGTCACCTACACCCGCTCGTGCGCGAGCGTGCGCGAGCGTGCACTGTTGTTTCTGATGTCAATGCACGTAGGCGCTCCGCGGCCGGTTTCTCACTGCGTTGGTGGTGCGGCGCGCGCGGAGAGGCGGGGAGCTGCCGCCGTCTGTCGCGGCGAGGTGATGCCGTGAAAGGCGTGTCGGGTGTGAGGAGGGAGAGCGACTGTTCGTACCGGTACCTTGTGTTGTTCACGCTGTCCCCCAGAGTGTGTGTAGACGCTGGTGTAGTATTGGGCTGGCATGGATCGGGTCGTGTATATGTGTTCATGTTGCGAGAACCATCTATTTTAATAAAGTGTTATCTCGATTCAACAGTGTCCATAAGCTCGGGAAGTGAAGGAGAATCACAGAAACTAATCTGAGCCTGAAGCACTCATCACCAGAGTCTGCGATCTCCAGCCGAAGGCCTAGCGTACAAAATACGAATTCAGCCTTCAATTCGCTATACAGCACACACACATACACACACACACACACACACACACACACACACACACACACACACACACACACACACACACACACACACACACACACACACACACACATATATATATATATATATATATATATATATATATATATATATATATATATATATATATATATATATATATATATATATATATACATACCACACGTCGCTGTCTTTGGTAGAATACAACGATCTCCTAGTAAGTAACACTTTGTGATGCATAATACGTTACATAGTGTATTTCGAAGGCAATCCCAGCATACAGAATATTGTGATTAGTCTTACCAACCGATCAGGTAAACGTTGCCAACAGGCCAGCCTGGCTCCTTCCCACTGGCCACAACCACAAAATATGTCAGTACAGCTGTGTTGCGTCCGTTTTGGTCTCTCAGCAGCATTGATTGCTCGTTACGCGCGTCAACACAATATGTCACCACATATGCTGCCGTCATTTGATGAACATTGATCGGATGCAATAGACATGTTTTGCAGTTGGCGGAAGAACTATGGGAACTGACATTTTAAAATTAACGGGTGCACCATAATGCCGATTTCTGGTAGTAAAATAGGTATTTAACGATTCAATATATTCATCCGAAGTCAATACAATTGTTAAGAGGGTATCGTAAACGTTTCATTTCACTAGATTAATAAATATTTCTTGTTAATAAAACTGGGAAATGACAAACATCATTTAATTTGCGATTTGGTGCTCTTCCTATGCAACATAAATTACTTCACGAAGCTCTTCAGCCTCCTTTTAACCCGCCATTGACGGGGGGGGGGGGGGGGCGTTTAACGCCCCCTCTCATGAATTTTCGTAATAGCTCATAACCCAATAGGGCTATCAACGTGAAACTTCGGGTACCTCCTTCTACATCAATTTTACGTCATCTGTGAACAAATAAAGGCAATTTCGAGTTATAGCGAATTTAGTGACG
Organism: Chirona hameri; assembly: GCA_036785665.1. Taxonomy (NCBI): domain Eukaryota; kingdom Metazoa; phylum Arthropoda; class Thecostraca; order Balanomorpha; family Balanidae; genus Chirona; species Chirona hameri. Next base: position 194,678 of record JAXIVJ010000391.1, read on the forward strand.
TCACTACACACGAGTTTTACACAAAAATCAGCTAAACTTTAACAGACCGTACAAATGCCATATTTTGAGCAAAATGCAATACAAAACGTAAAAAAACGCAAGGGCTACAACATGGTTATCCCGGATTTTTTAGAACATTTGTATTTTGACCCCAAACAATACAAATAAAGTTTCTTTTTAAATGCCCACACAATTTGTTTTTCTTCAAAGATATTAAAACGGAATGTATGTCAGAGAATCACATATGGGCAACAACCATACCAAATTTAAAAATGATATCACCATTTTTGACTGACATGGCCTATAAAGGAAACCATGACGTCATATTTTGAAATTGCGTTTTGTCACTTTTATTGACCAGATACAGACGAATAAAGGCCAGCACTGTATTTCTGAGACAAAACTGATCTAGACACATGCCTTTTTCATTTATATTTATCAATATTATTTTTTTACCTTTAGTGACCTGAACTTGACCTGAACTTAACACTAACTTCACGTAAATGAAGTCAGGTGGTAAAATGATTATCAAATTCATTATACACTATCGAATTCTACGTGGAAAATAACACATACAACATGTGTTGCATGATATTCGTGCACATTTGGACATAGTGACCTTTTGTGATCTGACCTTGACCTTGACCTTTGCGAACAATCTCACTTAAGCTCATTCGGGATGTGTATCATACCTTTGGCAGCACTTTGGGTGATCATGGTCGTAATGGAAGGCCTTGTATGGAAAGTATGGTCCATAAACTCAAATACGTCGATGTTGAACTTTGACCTGACCGTGACCGATATTTGACCTCACTTTTACATTTTTGAGTATGATTTAGATTCGTCTTATTGAGAGCTTTCGAATGCCGCCTTTCCAGACTGGTTATTGATTCAACTGTTTTGGAACGATTCAATCATGATTCATTTTGGAATCTGAACGATTCAATCACCGTTCGATTCACGATTTTTTATATATTGATTCTTTCCGATTTAAAGAATCAAAACAAATATTTTAATCGATTCACGTTTGGTTCAACATTTAAATATGTGTGGTGAATTTATTTCAAATCAATTCAAATTGAAAAATACATATATATGATCATTAAAAAACGTTACAGCAATACTATTTCAGTATAAATGAATGTAGCCACTGGGACTGCATGTATTTGCACAATTTACCAGTGTACTTGAATCGTTAAGAATCGTCAAATCTTTTGATTCAATCAGCCTTGATTTGATGCGGGTGTTGATTCAATCACGATTCATGAATCAAAAGATCTGGTGGTGAATCAATTATTGTTTGTTTCAAGACATTTTGATTGTACGATTCCAATCGATTCAATCAGTGTCGAATCAATAACCAGTCTGCGCCTTGCACGTCTCGCTGCGATCATTGGTTCGGAAGATAACCAGGGTGCGTTTAACACCCCCCCCCCAGTCAATGGTGTTCTGCTGAGACCCCAGTCAATGCCGGGTTAACCACTGCACTGGATCATTGATCGGGTTTCGATCGTGCTTTGACTCGTCACATCTGCACCGTGTGATTCTTTGACTCGTCACATCTGCACCGTGTGATTCTTTGACTCGTCACATCTGCACCGTGTGATTCCTTGACTCGTCACATCTGCACCGTGTGATTCTTTGACTCGTCACATCTGCACCGTGTGATTCCTTGACTCGTCACATCTGCACCGTGTGATTCCTTGACTCGTCACATCTGCACCGTGTGATTCCTTGACTCGTCACATCTGCACCGTGTGATTCCTTGACTCGTCACATCTGCACCGTGTGATTCCTTGACTCGTCACATCTGCACCGTGTGATTCTTTGACTCGTCACATCTGCACCGTGTGATTCCTTGACTCGTCACATCTGCACCGTGTGATTCTTTGACTCGTCACATCTGCACCGTGTGATTCCTTGACTCGTCACATCTGCACCGTATGATTCTTTGACTCGTCACATCTGCACCGTATGATTCTTTGACTCGTCACATCTGCACCGTGTGATTCCTTGACTCGTCACATCTGCACCGTGTGATTCTTTGACTCGTCACATCTGCACCGTGTGATTCCTTGACTCGTCACATCTGCACCGTGTGATTCTTTGACTCGTCACATCTGCACCGTGTGATTCTTTGACTCGTCACATCTGCACCGTGTGATTCCTTGACTCGTCACATCTGCACCGTGTGATTCCTTGACTCGTCACATCTGCACCGTGTGATTCCTTGACTCGTCACATCTGCACCGTGTGATTCTTTGACTCGTCACATCTGCACCGTGTGATTCCTTGACTCGTCACATCTGCACCGTGTGATTCTTTGACTCGTCACATCTGCACCGTGTGATTCTTTGACTCGTCACATCTGCACCGTGTGATTCCTTGACTCGTCACATCTGCACCGTGTGATTGTACATTGTGGCGATGTACATAAAACACCGCTGAATTTATGGCACTGAGCTGTGTCTCACTGAGTGTCCGGGGTTTTACTCGGCTATCAATACAGCGACTGCGACATAATCATAACAGGCAGAGTACAAGACATATTTTCCATACCATTTCGTCAGAAAATACCGGATTTTGGTGGGACCGAAATTCGTTACCAAGTACTTGAGAGCACCGGTTGTGGATACCGGTGTGGAACGCTTATGAACTTTAACTTGAAATATCTTTCGGTATGAATGTTTATATGTAAAATGTGATCAATTTACAATATATTTTGGTCTCGTCTGTCGATTTCAAGTAATAACTCCTTTTTTTTGTAGGAAAATGTCAATATTTCCCTTTAATAAAAATGTAATATTTTGGCTGGCTATCTTTTGGCTATCTTTTGGCTATCTTTTTAAGGACGGCTGTCTTTTTTCTCTCTCCAAAACATCCCGTAGCGGAAACGTGGCTATTCAAACAAAAATCTCCCCCCCCCCTCTTACGCATCGGTGTGTGTAAAGATACAGACTACCTCCACTTGCTGCTGGTCGGTGCCGTCGGCCAGTCGGGTGCTGGCTGAACAGTGGTCACACCCCGGCCCTCACCACCCCGTCAGACGCACCTCACCCCTGCCCAGCCCCGCTACCCCCTCGGACGCCCGCTACCGGTGACCGCAGCAGCGGCGGCGGCGGCGCGGCGGCGCGGCGGGGCGGCCCCTGCACCCGCTGCAGTGCCAGCCAGCCGGGTCTGCGGTGAATTCCAGCGGGTTCACTGCACGCAGACGGCGGCCTGTGCGTGTGCGTGCGTTCAGTTGAACGGGGAGGCAGTTTGTTAGCTGGCCGGTATCCGTTGGGTGGCCTGGCTGCATTCGACGCTAGCTAGCTCCAGTCAGCCTTTCCACCACATCGGGTGAATGCACCAGACTGCTAAATAGTCCCGATTATTTGTAAAGTTCATCTAAAATCTCCATAAAGCTCGCTAAAGTTCTTCATAAATCTCGCTTGAATCCCTTATAAACTGCACCTAAATTCCATATAAATATCACCTAATGTCCTTATAATCATCAACTAAGTTCCTTATAAACCGCGACTGAAGTTCTGAGGAACCTCACCTAAATTCCAGGAAGGACCAAGGACATCTTAACGGAGCAATGTGTACCGTCAGCAGTTCTGAGTCAGCCGTGACTGATAATCGCCCTCCCTCCCTCCGTCCCTCCGAGAGGGGGGGGGGGTGTAGAGGTCGTGACCTGCACGCAGTCAACTGCCGCGGACGGAGGAATGACCGCTCACCCGGCAGCAGCGGCGGCGGCAAACAGCGCTGTCAGCCAACAGTTGCCGCTGGCGCTGGCCGCTCTGTGCCCCCTGCCTTCCGAGTGGCGGCCGCTCTGTTTAGACTGGCCAGAGAGGGGATCCGCGCCGGAGACGGGCGCTCATCTGCAGACACTGATTGATTGTGTCGCACCATTTTGAAAACGCACAAACCCGACGCACTGAGCGCAGACAAATTTATCTACAGTGCTAAGTAATTTTTATAACACAAATTTTGCCGGCATGCTGCGCTTTTATGTCACTTTCCACTGCAATATTTTGCTTAGAAACATGTAAGTTATTCTTGAAAAAAATATGTTTCACTTAGCCAGGTTGATGAAGCTAGCTGTCTGCAGTGCCTTGAGGCTTGAACTCCTTGAAACCAGTCTGCCAAATCGCTGTGAATGTGCTATAAGGGATGTTCGTACCTGAAAATGTTGAATATGGCATTGGTTTGGCTAAATTATCAAGGTATACCTAAAAAAAAAAGATTTTTCAAAAGCAATATATTTCGAAAACATAGACTAGCATGTTCTGTGTTCAGTATAGATTTCGAGAAGTGGCGCGGATTTCAAAAGTGTCGCATGTTATGGCATTGTGCACTTCGAAAGAAGATTTAAAAGATTCGGAACTTATGTTAAAATAATTATTTACAAAGTAGTAAGTACAAACGTAATCATTCTCCTATAATTGTTTACGTGACTAGCATAATATTGTCATTGGCGAAGGGTCGCTTGCTGGCCCAGTAACGCCGCTTTTAACACATGCTGCCATATGAAGCTTTTCGACAAAGGGACAACGTTTTCGACAAAGCACCAAATTTCAGGATAAAACATAAAATATATATTCGGTAGGAGAGTGCTTACAACCAAACGGAGCATACCGTAAGCGGTTTCTCGACATGGCCTTCAAAATTGTTATCTCAGTTTAAAATCGCATTATAAAAGTGACTGATTTCCTTTAAAGGGGAAGATTGCTATAGATGGATGACAAAATACGTGCGCATGTATAATCAGCCTGAAAAGCATTACATTTGTCAATTTCATTTATTTTTAATTTGACCCCCAAAACGGCAATTCATTTCCGTTTTTTAAGGTACCGATACAAATACTCCGCAAATGTTGGGTCATGTTAAATGCGGCTGGCGTGGCTCCCCCCCTGGCCGAAATCCTGGATCCGCGCCTGACCGGATAGGTCTGCGCTCGTTCTCCCGGTCCAGGACCAGGATAGGTCTAACATACCTGCAGTATAGCTAACGCAGGTTGTTCGCCGTTTTCTCACGTTGTTTGATGATAATACATCGTCTTAGATCTCGTACCAAGCATCGGTATTTAAATAAGAGTGATTGGCCTCAAAGAACGCACAAAAATAGCACCATTACGGCAACGTCTTTTCTAACTCGGTGCTCAAAACTACCAATTGTTTCCTTTCACTACCGATCGTGGTCTACCTGAAGACGGCTCATCTGAATAACGGGCTAAATTAAAACGGTGATTTGCATCCGTAACGACTTTGCCTGGAAGCAACGCGCTGGTGATGTTTAACATGTCCTCACTGTACGACAGTGGGGAATATTACCGTGGTACCAACACCTGTTCTTAACAACTGTCTGCTCTTCTCCCGGGCCAAACGCACGTAGCACACCTCACCGATAACTAGGAGTACTTCACAACAGGCGTCACGCCCCCCCCCCCCCTCCCTCCCTCCCCTGCCCGGCCGTCTTGGTCACCTGCCCGCGGCGAGGTGACGTCACGGCCGCCAGTCCGCCACCCTGCCGACCGTGACGTCACCACTACACCATTTCCGGCCCAGTCGGATCGACCTAGATCGGTGACGTCACGCGGTATTCCATGAACAGCTGATTCTCAAGGCCGTGCGCGCGCGCGCGCCGCGCCATACCGCCGCCCACCGCCGCCGCCGGCCCGCCTGGCCCACTTCGGGGCTCAGCAGTCAGCTCGCCTGTGATTCGGTCTACGTGCCTGTCATACCAGCAAGGTTGTATCCTGCAGAAGTTCATGCTCGTCAATTTCGGTTAGAAGGTTGTCACCGATGGCGATGAACCTACAAGAGGCGAGTGTGTGGCGTGAATGAAGTGGTTGTCACAAATCCCAATCATAAAACTGGGGAGATGACAGAGCCAGCGCGTTTGTTGCATATGCTTTGTTTCGGACAAACTTTTTGTATGGGTGACCCACGGCTGGGCTTCCGTACTTCGCACAAACATAGGCTTGTCTGTCGGAAAATGCTGCACGCATTGACATCTTCCAAAATACCGAGACCGATAACCGATCAACATCTTCGCCCAGCGCTCTGCTCTCCCCAAGTCCAAAACTCCAAAGTCCTTCCTCGTGATTCTCCAGGACCTAATGAGCGACTGTTGTGACCTTCCTTGGTTCCCCTCCGTACCCCTCCCCCCCCCCCCCCCCCCCCTGCAGCCGAGTTTCCCGGCGGCCATCCAGACGGAGGACCCCCCCTCCCCCCTGACAGCTGATGGGGATAACGTCGTGTCCGCGCCAGATAAGACACGCCGTCGCCGAGTGTCTGGAAAGGAGAAAAGCGACCTTTATCGGCGACCCCAGCTGCGTCCCTAGATATCGGGGGAAGTCGACACCGACAGCGGGGTTAGTTGACCTTTGCTCCCGGGCGGGTTTGGGGCGGCTTGAGAGGGTGGCATCGGCGCCGATCCTCCTCCATGTACCGACTGAATCAGAGGCCACAGCCGGAGAGGCCAGCGTGCCTGAGAGGCGCCGCGGCGGCGGTGTCGGGCCGCCCCTACATGCCAGGTGGGGACCGCTGTCTGGCAGTTCGGCATTCCTGAGCCGTGCCGTGGAGGACGTCGGCGGATGGCTGTAGGTGGTGTATGAGGTCATCCGCTGCTGCAGCGGGTACACCGCTCATGAATTATGCGTGCTGTTCCGAGGGATAGGTCGTCAGAACGTCGCTCAAGTGCACTGACATCACGACGGCAAGCTCACCGACGATGTGAGGAAAACAACACTGAAGAACTGATGTGAGGGATTCTTGACGTAACTCGACCCTGTGAGGAATGTGGAATAAATAAATACATACACGTCAGTTGTGATGGTAGTGCTCTTCGTTTAGAAAGCTAGTCAGGTTTCATCACTCGTCGCTTGTCATACTTTTTATTTTTATTTATTTTTCGGCGTCTTCTGTCACTGGAGTTGTTCCTGCACTGGGCAATGTCCGTTCAAACAACCCATTTGATATCGGCTGTGTTCCGTACAATGCAGAATGTACACGTCTTTGTATCCAGGCGGGAGAACAGTGGGCTGCAGTAGCACAGATTACTGTCCTGTTAATGACACGTCTTTGTATCCAGGCGGGAGAACAGTGGGCTGCAGTAGCACAGATTACTGTCCTGTTAATGACACGTCTTTGTATCCAGTCGGGAGAACAGTGGGCTGCAGTAGCACAGATTACTGTGCTGTTAATGACACGTCTTTGTATCCAGGCGGGAGAACAGTGGGCTGCAGTAGCACAGATTACTGTGCTGTTAATGACACGTCTTTGTATCCAGGCGGGAGAACAGTGGGCTGCAGTAGCACAGATTACTGTCCTGTTAATGACACGTCTTTGTATCCAGGCGGGAGAACAGTGGGCTGCAGTAGCACAGATTACTGTGCTGTTAATGACACGTCTTTGTATCCAGGCGGGAGAACAGTGGGCTGCAGTAGCACAGATTACTGTCCTGTTAATGACACGTCTTTGTATCCAGGCGGGAGAACAGTGGGCTGCAGTAGCACAGATTACTGTCCTGTTAATGACACGTCTTTGTATCCAGGCGGGAGAACAGTGGGCTGCAGTAGCACAGATTACTGGGCTGTTAATGACACGTCTTTGTATCCAGGCGGGAGAACAGTGGGCTGCAGTAGCACAGATTACTGTGCTGTTAATGACACGTCTTTGTATCCAGGCGGGAGAACAGTGGGCTGCAGTAGCACAGATTACTGGGCTGTTAATGACACGTCTTTGTATCCAGGCGGGAGAACAGTGGGCTGCAGTAGCACAGATTACTGTGCTGTTAATGACACGTCTTTGTATCCAGGCGGGAGAACAGTGGGCTGCAGTAGCACAGATTACTGTGCTGTTAATGACACGTCTTTGTATCCAGGCGGGAGAACAGTGGGCTGCAGTAGCACAGATTACTGTGCTGTTAATGACACGTCTTTGTATCCAGGCGGGAGAACAGTGGGCTGCAGTAGCACAGATTACTGTGCTGTTAATGACACGTCTTTGTATCCAGGCGGGAGAACAGTGGGCTGCAGCAGCACAGATTACTGGGCTGTTAATGACACGTCTTTGTATCCAGGCGGGAGAACAGTGGGCTGCAGTAGCAGAATGTACACGTCTTTGTATCCAGGCGGGAGAACAGTGGGCTGCAGTAGCACAGATTACTGTGCTGTTAATGACACGTCTTTGTATCCAGGCGGGAGAACAGTGGGCTGCAGTAGCACAGATTACTGTGCTGTTAATGACACGTCTTTGTATCCAGGCGGGAGAACAGTGGGCTGCAGTAGCAGAATGTACACGTCTTTGTATCCAGGCGGGAGAACAGTGGGCTGCAGTAGCACAGATTACTGGGCTGTTAATGACACGTCTTTGTATCCAGGCGGGAGAACAGTGGGCTGCAGTAGCACAGATTACTGGGCTGTTAATGACACGTCTTTGTATCCAGGCGGGAGAACAGTGGGCTGCAGTAGCACAGATTACTGGGCTGTTAATGACACGTCTTTGTATCCAGGCGGGAGAACAGTGGGCTGCAGTAGCACAGATTACTGTCCTGTTAATGACACGTCTTTGTATCCAGGCGGGAGAACAGTGGGCTGCAGTAGCACAGATTACTGTCCTGTTAATGACACGTCTTTGTATCCAGGCGGGAGAACAGTGGGCTGCAGTAGCACAGATTACTGTCCTGTTAATGACACGTCTTTGTATCCAGGCGGGAGAACAGTGGGCTGCAGTAGCACAGATTACTGTGCTGTTAATGACACGTCTTTGTATCCAGGCGGGGGAACAGTGGGCTGCAGTAGCACAGATTACTGGGCTGTTAATGACACGTCTTTGTATCCAGGCGGGAGAACAGTGGGCTGCAGTAGCAGAGATTACTGTGCTGTTAATGACACGTCTTTGTATCCAGGCGGGAGAACAGTGGGCTGCAGTAGCACAGATTACTGTGCTGTTAATGACACGTCTTTGTATCCAGGCGGGAGAACAGTGGGCTGCAGTAGCACAGATTACTGGGCTGTTAATGACACGTCTTTGTATCCAGGCGGGAGAACAGTGGGCTGCAGTAGCACAGATTACTGGGCTGTTAATGACACGTCTTTGTATCCAGGCGGGAGAACAGTGGGCTGCAGTAGCAGAATGTACACGTCTTTGTATCCAGGCGGGAGAACAGTGGGCTGCAGTAGCACAGATTACTGTCCTGTTAATGACACGTCTTTGTATCCAGGCGGGAGAACAGTGGGCTGCAGTAGCACAGATTACTGTCCTGTTAATGACACGTCTTTGTATCCAGGCGGGAGAACAGTGGGCTGCAGTAGCACAGATTACTGTGCTGTTAATGACACGTCTTTGTATCCAGGCGGGAGAACAGTGGGCTGCAGTAGCACAGATTACTGTCCTGTTAATGACACGTCTTTGTATCCAGGCGGGAGAACAGTGGGCTGCAGTAGCACAGATTACTGTGCTGTTAATGTACACGTCTTTGTATCCAGGCGGGAGAACAGTGGGCTGCAGTAGCACAGATTACTGTGCTGTTAATGACACGTCTTTGTATCCAGGCGGGAGAACAGTGGGCTGCAGTAGCACAGATTACTGTGCTGTTAATGACACGTCTTTGTATCCAGGCGGGAGAACAGTGGGCTGCAGTAGCAGAATGTACACGTCTTTGTATCCAGGCGGGAGAACAGTGGGCTGCAGTAGCACAGATTACTGGGCTGTTAATGACACGTCTTTGTATCCAGGCGGGAGAACAGTGGGCTGCAGTAGCACAGATTACTGTGCTGTTAATGACACGTCTTTGTATCCAGGCGGGAGAACAGTGGGCTGCAGTAGCACAGATTACTGGGCTGTTAATGACACGTCTTTGTATCCAGGCGGGAGAACAGTGGGCTGCAGTAGCACAGATTACTGTGCTGTTAATGACACGTCTTTGTATCCAGGCGGGAGAACAGTGGGCTGCAGTAGCAGAATGTACACGTCTTTGTATCCAGTCGGGAGAACAGTGGGCTGCAGTAGCACAGATTACTGGGCTGTTAATGACACGTCTTTGTATCCAGGCGGGGAGAACAGTGGGCTGCAGTAGCACAGATTACTGGCTGTTAATGACACGTCTTTGTATCCAGGCGGGAGAACAGTGGGCTGCAGTAGCACAGATTACTGGGCTGTTAATGACACGTCTTTGTATCCAGGCGGGAGAACAGTGGGCTGCAGTAGCACAGATTACTGGGCTGTTAATGACACGTCTTTGTATCCAGGCGGTGAGAACAGTGGGCTGCAGTAGCACAGATTACTGGGCTGTTAATGACACGTCTTTGTATCCAGGCGGGAGAACAGTGGGCTGCAGTAGCACAGATTACTGGGCTGTTAATGACACGTCTTTGTATCCAGGCGGGAGAACAGTGGGCTGCAGTAGCACAGATTACTGGGCTGTTAATGACACGTCTTTGTATCCAGGCGGGAGAACAGTGGGCTGCAGTAGCACAGATTACTGTGGCCTGTTAATGACACGTCTTTGTATCCAGGCGGGAGAACAGTGGGCTGCAGTAGCACAGATTACTGTGCTGTTAATGACACGTCTTTGTATCCAGGCGGGAGAACAGTGGCTGCAAGTAGCACAGATTACTGGGCTGTTAATGACACGTCTTTGGTATCCAGGCGGGAGAACAGTGGGCTGCAGTAGCACAGATTACTGGGCTGTTAATGGCACGTCTTGTATCCAGGCGGGAGAACAGTGGGCTGCAGTAGCACAGATTACTGTGCTGTTAATGACACGTCTTTGTATCCAGGCGGGAGAACAGTGGGCTGCAGTAGCACAGATTACTGTGCTGTTAATGACACGTCTTTGTATCCAGGCGGGAGAACAGTGGGCTGCAGTAGCACAGATTACTGTGCTGTTAATGACACGTCTTTGTATCCAGGCGGGAGAACAGTGGGCTGCAGTAGCACAGATTACTGTGCTGTTAATGTACACGTCTTTGTATCCAGGCGGGAGAACAGTGGGCTGCAGTAGCAGAATGTACACGTCTTTGTATCCAGGCGGGAGAACAGTGGGCTGCAGTAGCACAGATTACTGGGCTGTTAATGACACGTCTTTGTATCCAGGCGGGAGAACAGTGGGCTGCAGTAGCACAGATTGCTGTGCTGTTAATGACACGTCTTTGTATCCAGGCGGGAGAACAGTGGGCTGCAGTAGCACAGATTACTGGGCTGTTAATGACACGTCTTTGTATCCAGGCGGGAGAACAGTGGGCTGCAGTAGCACAGATTACTGGGCTGTTAATGACACGTCTTTGTATCCAGGCGGGAGAACAGTGGGCTGCAGTAGCACAGATTACTGTGCTGTTAATGACACGTCTTTGTATCCAGGCGGGAGAACAGTGGGCTGCAGTAGCAGAATGTACACGTCTTTGTATCCAGGCGGGAGAACAGTGGGCTGCAGTAGCACAGATTACTGGGCTGTTAATGACACGTCTTTGTATCCAGGCGGGAGAACAGTGGGCTGCAGTAGCAGAATGTACACGTCTTTGTATCCAGGCGGGAGAACAGTGGGCTGCAGTAGCACAGATTACTGGGCTGTTAATGAGTTAAAAATTAAAGCGGTGGCGTTAGCTTTGCGCACGGTTACCGCAGACAGACTGATAAGATATTATTATCACTCTGCCATCGGACCCGGGAGGCATCCATAGCGGATACAAATTATACACAGAGGCCATTGTTGCAGAGGAAAATAATCGGAGCCCAATGATGGAACGTTTACAAAAGTATTTCACCATGTAGGAGAGAAGGTGATCATGGTGGCTAAGTTAGCTCGCGCCAAATATGCCACTAATAAGTTTGGAAGTGAGTACTGAGTAGTGACCAGTAAACATCCGACTGGAATTATTTCATGATAATATCTCACAGTAGTTTAGCCATTGCGTAGGTTTGGAGAAATATCGGAGCTTCATCGGGGTTTAGTGTCCAATGTTAGTATTTCTTGCATGGTCGATTTCTGGGAGTATAGTTGGAACATACCTGTCGCCAAATCTCCAATGGAATAATGTTGGAATATATGCCAAATTATGCACTCCTCTTAAGTTATGTCATATATTATTTCATCTTTCCCGATACGTAGAGTCGCTAGATGCGCGGAGTCGCATGTGAATCGTGTCAATAGATTTATCTCGTATACTTTGTGCGTCCTTTGATTCTTATATTTGCTTCTTTCGGCGCACACGAAGAGCATGACTAACCTAATACTGAAGAAAGGAGTTCAAGCGCGTATCCGTCTTGGCAAGAGGTTGTCGTCCTGGGAACACTAGGCCGGCTGGGGGTGATGCCCGCTGCAAGATGCAATACCGCGACAATGCGCAAATTATTACCTAGCTAAGACCACCATAGCATTATAAAGGTCGAAACAGACACCTACACAGACCATTGCGGCTCCCCGACATCCCACGTAGTCCTACGGTGTCCAAATTCTCGGATTAAATCTTGACACCGTAAATCCTGTAAACATTTTGATAACGCACGGTCGAGGAGTCGAGAAGTCACAACCAGGGGTATTTGTGAACGGGGGAAGCGTTTGCAGCGACTCTGGCATTGCAAAATGGCACCGGTAAAAATCCTGTTTTTGAACCGAGAATCCTTTCACTCTCGGTTTGTATGTGCACGTTGCGTCACCTCTAACATTGTCTTTATGGTATCCCGGTACAACCAGGAACTTGGCAATTTGACATGGCTTAAGGTGGACATTGACAAGGAAGATGTCACTAATCTTCAAGTATTATAGGATTATGCATGATGACAAATATACATACAAACATAAATACAATTCATTAGCATCGCCACATCGCACCATACTGTGTAGGATGCGATGTGGCGGAAATAAATACAATTCATTAGCATCGCCACATCGCACCATACTGTGTAGGAGGCGATGTGGCGGAAATAAATACAATTCATTAGCATCGCCACATCGCACCATACTGTGTAGGATGCGATGTGGCGGAAATAAATACAATTCATTAGCATCGCCACATCGCACCATACTGTGTAGGATGCGATGTGGCGGAAATAAGGAAAAGAGAAAAATAACTTTTAGCTATAAAAAAATATTGAAATGAATATGCGTTGTAAACTATATACCTACTCCTGGGAAATGAGCGAAGTACCTATTTTATATAAACTGAATATACACATACGCCTCCAAAAATACAACAGTTTATTCTTCACGTAAAACGAGCAAAATGTCCATATTTCCTTCAGCTGTCCGAACCGCAGCGCCGTAGTTTCACCGTAGACACAGCGACTGAAAGCGCTCCCGCGGTGTGGAGAGACCGACCGGGCGACCTCGACATACTGTGCCGGCCGCCGGGAGGAGAGGAACAGGACGGCGTGCTTCCCGGTCCCGTCCCGGGCACCTGTACGGTGCTCCAGGAGTAGGGAACAGGACGGCGCGCTTCCCGGTCCCGTCCCGGGCACCTGTACGGTGCTCCAGAAGTAGGAACAGGACGGGGATGCTTTCCAGTCCTGTCCCGGGCACCTGTACGGTGCTACAGGAGTAGAAACAGGACGGGGATGCTCCCCGGTCCCGTCCCGGGCACCTGGTCGGTGCTACAGGAGTAGGAACATGACGGGGATGCTTTCCAGTCCTGTCCCGGGCACCTGGTCGGTGCTACAGGAGTAGGAACAGGACGGGGATGCTCCCCGGTCCTGTCCCGGGCACCTGGTCGGTGCTACAGGAGTAGGAACAGGACGGGGATGCTTTCCAGTCCTGTCCCGGGCACCTGGTCGGTGCTACAGGAGTAGGAACAGGACGGGGATGCTCCCCGGTCCTGTCCCGGGCACCTGGTCGGTGCTACAGGAGTAGGAACAGGACGGGGATGCTCCCCGGTCCTGTCCCGGGCACCTGTAAGGTGCTCCAGAAGTAGGAACAGGACGGGAATGCGTCCCGGTCCCGTCCCGGACACCTGTACGGTGCTCCAGAAGTAGGAACAGGACGGGGATGCTCCCCGGTCCCGTCCTGGGCACCTGGTCGGTAGTCGGCGGAGTTATGCTACGTTCCAAGAGGAAGTGCAGGCTCTATTGCTGGCCTTTTGTGCGCAAACAAGCTAAGGGCATTCTCGCCTAGGTGCATGCCGAAAAACGTTACTTTTTCCTAAGCGTTATGTCCAGGGGCGGCGGATTCGGGGCGGAGGGGGGGGGGGGGGGGGGGGGGGGGGGGGGGGGGGGGGGGGGGGGGGGGGGGGGGGCTAGCGCGGGAAGCCGCCCCCGCTGGCAAAATCAAGCGGGGGCAAAACTATGTTTTTGCCCCCCCATCTTCCGTAGTCGAAAATGACATACCATATATACCATATACCATATATGGTAAAAATGATGAGAATTGCAAAAGTTTAAAAATAAAAGAAAAAAATATACTTCATATGTCAGTAAAAATATGGTAGCTTGTCCTTGAGGCAAAAGTGACGCAAATCAATATTTGGCTACTGAAAACGGGTCTTGTTTTCTGGTAGCTACTACATTGCAATTGTATGTTACCCTAACTTAATTTCCGGGCTCTGGCAACCCTGATAGATCGCCACTCTAAATCACGATATATCATCATCATCATCTTTAATTTTCCTTCAAATCCTGAACCTATGTGTTTAAGCTATATATGACTACGTGAACTGAATCAAGGGACGTAGGCCACGGGGCCATGCCCCTCCCCCTTCCCTCCCCCCCCCCCCCTCCCCCTCCCTCCCTTCCTCTTCCCTGAGCTTCCCAGTTTACACTAGATAAAATGGGATTCCGTCAAGCTTTAACATTACGTTTATGGGCGTTGTATGGAAAGAATCGATTTTGAAATATCTCCGACTGCACTCCCCTCCCCCTCTTCCCCCTCGGCAGGTGAACAGGTATTGTGGCCCCATCCCTGAGCAAAATCCTGACTACGTGCCTGCACTGAATTGATCGAAGTCTTGCCCCCCCCCCCCCATGTCAAAATCAAATCCGCCGCCACTGGTTATGTCATGCTCAATGTAAGTTATTTTAGCTGTTAATTGTAGTGTTATTATCTTTGGGTCCTTTTCTTGAAAAAAGTGTATTGTTTAATCTGTTGGGCAAGACGTTTTGCTTCTTCTAAAACACAGAACAATGACTGACGACTGTCATACGAGAGAAATATGTATACTAGTATACTTTCTACTGCCTTGAGTTCTGCCATTTTCAACTCCATACGTTTGATTAGCAAAAGTCGAACAGAAGAACGCTTCAACTAAAGTGGGCTTACAACTGGAACTCATTCCATTCCAATTTCCAATATCACCCAATTACTCGGACACTGACAGGGTCTGTGCTTACTGCTAATCTTCGCCGGACCTAGTCCGGGTTAGGGCGCCTTTCTCTGTTATTTTTTTCTTCCGGCGGCGGCGCGGCTGCACTGCCGGCCTGTTCCGTGATGAACCGGCTTGATCTGGGGCGGAACCCAGCCGCCGCACCGCGCAGCCGCCGCCCTTTTTCCGAGCGATAGATTTCGCTCCGGCCTCAGCTTTGTCCACTGCGAACCGGTTGGCTTTCGCGTGCGGCGTGTGACTTGATTCATTGAGCGTTTGTGCGTTTCCTGCAGCGGTTGGCGGATTAGGCCGTGCATCCAGCGACTGATCAAGATGGCAAATGACAGATAGCCGGCCCGGACCGAATTAACCGTGCATCTGCCAACCTGGACAAACTACCCGGCGAAAATGTGTTCTCGTCTGTTGTGACTGATTTGTGCAGTCGTGCGTCCCATAAACACACACAATGTGCTGAGAGCATCTGATTGGAGCTCTAAATGTCCCGAGGAAAACTGTCCGAATTTCCGAATGATACCTATGGGATACATTGACGACCGAGGAGGTGTTTGGTGGCGTGTGTCAGTGTTAGTCAACATCGCTGCTCTATAGTTAATAGTTCCCTACAATGGCGTGGCTGATATATCGTGCACAACTCCAGTAGGTAAACTGGAAAAATCCTTTTGTCATGCGCCGCACCGCTCTCCGGTCAGAATTCAGCGTGTCTGTACAACGGTCACCGACACTTGGAGAGGAGAAAAATAGACGAAAACTTAGTACACAACGGCGGGAGTTTTTTTAAACTTCAGAATGCGAAAATCAAGACCAAGCATCTATCAAAAACGTCCAAGGTCCGCAGGTTCGATGACTTTCCACACATAACATTCAGAGCCTTGGTTTTGGTAGACGATTTTTGACGTTTTCGCAGTACTTCGACAAGCTATCGTCGCTTGTTCACCCAGTGGCCAGCTGCTCTCTGTCCATACACGGCACGACTTTGAGAGAGCACGCTGCCTGCGACTTCCACTGACTGCCGAGTCCAACTGGGACGGTAAGAGTGCGGCTTAGCAGGCCGTGCCGTGACGTGAAGGCGTGAGAACCGTGCCGATTCCGGCCGGCCGGGTGAACTGGGACACACGGGGGGCTCTCCGGATGCAGGGGGGGGGGGCGGCATCCGACCACAGCCCGGAAGGAGCCGCCCTCCGCTGCGCCGGATGTCCTGGCAGGATCGGCGACGTTGTGTGATATTGCAGCTCGATTGTGAACTCACCGATCCGGGCTGAGCGGGCTCTATTCATGGTTGAGGCCAGGCCGGCACAAGGCTTCCGCTTCAAGGTAATACGACGTGACCTTTGTCTCCTCTGGCAAGTCCTCAGTCGCGCGGTTAGAAACATGCTTCTGCACGAGAAAGACAAATAGCTTGTCGCACAAATGTCATAGAACATCGGCGGCGCAGTGGAAGTGTTCTGTAGGGCAGCTGACGATAGTTCCGGTGTATACCGGTATAAGCTGCACCGAGAGTGGGAGTTCATTACGATGCTCACAAGTGTTCCGAATTGGTTCAGCGGGCACACAGTCACTGGTGGTCCATTGCACTATCCATAAGACCCATTTTTTAGTCCGGAATTCGTGTAAAATATAGATCGCCGGCCTCCAGCAGTTCACTGATGGAAATATGACGTCACATTTCCATCCTCATCATACTCGTGTCGATATTGTTACGCATGTGCCGTCTGACTACGGCGGGATCCACTACTGATATCATCGAGTGGCGAAGCACGCAGTAGTGTGTTATTGCTACTGCCCAATCTACCGTTCTTAGATGCGCACCGCCCTCGATCTACGCATCGGCTTATTGGATCCGTAAATCAGACCTATTTCATCAGCTGATATTCTGACGGTGTTTATTTACAGTCCTTTGTAAGGCACTGCTGCCTCTGACTGCCCCACCACGTAACAGTGACGCAACTATACCGTGCTCGGAGTTCAAGAGCAAGCAGATGTTGGTTTGTAGTTGTGTGCTGATGCACTGTCGCCTTGCCCGATATCTCGGAGACAGGTGTCGGGTGACCTCAGCGCCGGAAATGTGCAATATTTGCAGCTGACCACCTGCACACGGAGATGCGTGGACCAGCTGACGATATAGTATACAATTCAAGTGTATTGCCCAAACAATCATATTCTGGACAGACTTCATCAGAATAAAAACACAGAAAACCAAACGCACAGAAATGTGCAACAGCACATATACACACAGACAAAATACACACATACAATATGCGCGCACCACGCAGTGGCCTAGAACGGTAGTCGTGATTTAAATGACGCCTTTACCACAATATGCCTACTTCGTGATATTCGTCTTTGCTTTATCAGTGGGTTTTTATTAGCGTTTCCGCTGTTGAGAAATACGCTCCATTGAAGTCCAGCGTGATGTTTCCACACGAACTCAAAACAAAAGTATTTTGGTATACGTCCTTCACGTTCTCACCACCATCAGTCAGTTCCCTCCGCCCCCACCGCGGCGCCTCTCTCCTCCCTCCGCCCCCACCGCGGGCCTCTCTCCCTCCCTCCGCCCCCACCGCGGCACCTCTCTCCCTCCCTCCGCCTCCATCGCGGCGCCTCTCTCCCTCCATCCTCGGCCCCCTGGCAGCCGTGGACGGACGATGCAACACATCCACCGAAACTTCCGGCGTCTACCTCCGGAGTGAGTGAGATGCGCGGGCGACTGGGGAGGATCAGCTGCAATGCTGCACCGGTTCACATGCTGCACCGGTTCACATGCTGCACCTGCCACCGATGCGTTCGTAGGTGTCGTAATGCGCACGTCAGGTCGGAATTTTGTTTTCGGCGCCGTGCTGCGGTAGTGGAGAGGAACCATTAGTCGCACGAGTCTGAGATTTGGCCGAGGCGCGAACCATCATCAATTTGACGGTCAACGCGTGGCGGAAGGCGGTAAAATATTAGCCTCTTATAAAACGGTGCCAATAAGCACAGTGCGTAAGCCAAGGGCATCTGAAATGACGTTTGCTGGAAGCAAACTAACTGCTTTTCTAAATGAGTGTGTTGATTTGTAAAGCATCACACTTTGGTTTATTCCATCTGATTATTTTCTTTAGAGAAACTGAGCCACTCAAGTTTTGACGGACATTGTGTATTTGGACTCTTGTCCCGTTCAAAGAATAAAACTGCGATAAAACCTGTCAAGCCATCCATCATTAGGTGCTGATAAGTGCTAGCGATAAGAGGACAGATACGGAGCGGACGGCTTCGAGTCTTATCTCCGTATCTTCCCCACTGATAACTAACTCGCGGGATGTTTTGGTCGTGTACTATCCCTTCCTATCCCTTCCACTTTGTTATCTCTCCATCTGTATGTCCAGAGGCCAAGCATCAACATGTTCATGGAATTCGACTTCATACCAGACAAACGCAATTGCCGTCAACTCGATCGCTCTTTACAATCGGTGACACTTTCATTGCTGGCCTCAGCGGTGGAAACGTAGCGAAATCGTCACGCATCTTGCCACCGCCGCCGACAGATTGACCAGATTGACCAGATTGACCAGATTGACCAGATTGACCACCAGATTGACCACCAGATTGACCACCAGATTGACCACCAGATTGACCACCAGATTGACCACCAGATTGACCACCAGATTGACCACCAGATTGACCACCAGATTGACCACCAGATTGACCACCAGATTGACCACCAGAGTGACCACCAGAGTGACCACCAGAGTGACCAGAGTGACCGATTGACCGATTGACCGATTGACCGATTGACCAGATTGACCAGATTGACCAGATTGACCAGATTGACCAGATTGACCAGATTGACCAGATTGACCAGATTGACCAGATTGACCAGATTGACCAGATTGACCAGATTGACCAGATTGACCAGATTGACCAGAGTGACCAGAGTGACCAGAGTGACCAGAGTGACCAGAGTGACCAGAGTGACCAGAGTGACCAGAGTGACCAGAGTGACCAGAGTGACCAGAGTGACCAGAGTGACCAGAGTGACCAGAGTGACCAGAGTGACCAGAGTGACCAGAGTGACCAGAGTGACCAGAGTGACCAGAGTGACCAGAGTGACCAGAGTGACCAGAGTGACCAGAGTGACCAGAGTGACCAGAGTGACCAGAGTGACCAGAGTGACCAGAGTGACCAGAGTGACCAGAGTGACCAGAGTGACCAGAGTGACCAGAGTGACCAGAGTGACCAGAGTGACCAGAGTGACCAGAGTGACCAGAGTGACCAGAGTGACCAGAGTGACCAGAGTGACCAGAGTGACCAGAGTGACCAGAGTGACCAGAGTGACCAGAGTGACCAGAGTGACCAGAGTGACCAGAGTGACCAGAGTGACCAGAGTGACCAGAGTGACCAGAGTGACCAGAGTGACCAGAGTGACCAGAGTGACCAGAGTGACCAGAGTGACCAGATTGACCAGATTGCGGATTGGTCGCGCTGACTGCACCTGACTCACCCGACAGCGAGTCAGGGGGCCGGCGGTACCGCCACGCACCGCAGCGGAATTAAGGCGGCCGTTGCGACAGCGTTTGTTTTGAAACTGCGTCCGCGCGGCGTGGCACGGGCGGCTGTGACAATGGCGGCGCAGTCATGGACCGGACTCACTCCTTTCATCCTGGATCCAGCCAAACTGGCCACATGTCGTAATGCAGATGAATGCTGCACGCTTGCTGGCTGGAGGGCCGTGCGGCGCGGGGCGGCGCGGGGCGAGGCAGCAGCCCGTGCAAACGAGGCGCGACGCTCGCGGCACGTGGTACGCGGCGGCACGCGGCGCATGACACGTGCCTGACACGGTGTGATGAATGGGTCTTCCTGCACGACATGAGTCCCTTGTCATGTCTTGGACACTATATTAGGCATTGTACTGGGGTAAGCAGCGTGCAGGTATTGCCATGGTCAGGACGGGACAGACGTTCAGCCGGCGTCTGGGCTGGTAAATAGAGGATTAATTCGGCATCGTTTGCATCTGGTCAGCTGGCCCGGGTTTGCATCTGGTCAGCTGGCCCGGGTTGCTGAAAGGTGAGAGTGTGATGATTCAGCAGAGATCAGTCATTCGACCATCAGCAGACGGCCTTGGTCCGGCGGGATCGGATAACCTGGATACCACTGAAATACCGGGTAAATTCGACACGCCAACGTCCTATACGCGTCACTGCAAGGCCCTCTGGACATGACTGAGCGGGTTCACAGAATCAACGTGTCCCGGAGTTGTCTTGAAGCTGATAAGTTTCGCAAAACAAAAGTTTTGAAAGAGGTTCTGTCCGCTGAACATCAGTTGGCAGCACGGAACTATTGGATTGCTAGCTGTTAGCATTCGTTTTGGCTTCTAAGAGTGTCCAGAATTCTAAAATATGGTAGGTCATCATGGTCAGCAGTATGTAAATACAACGGGCATCTGCTTCCATTAAGGTAAGATCCGTACATGAACTTTAACAGACTAGTTAATACAAACGGAGAGTCAAACAAGCACTGCTTGTTTAAATCACCACGGCTATGTCCCGAACTTTGCACCTATATGATATTCAGTTTCCAAGTACCTGTAGTGCAATCCCTTCTGATAGATGTTAGACTTAAATGGGCAAGGCCATTACCATATACGCAAAGGACACTGCGCTACATCTCCTCGAAACATAACAATTTATTCATCGATCCAATAAAGCCCAGCCTACATCAAAACCCAGTCCTTGACTTGTGGAATCAGGCCACTGTTAATCGATGGTGGGAGAGGTACACCGAGTGAGGACAGGAGGTCATGCTGTGCCCGTCGGCCCCTCTCCGCCCCCCCCCCCGTGCCGGGCCACAGCTGCGTGTTTGGCCCTATGTCGTCCGGTGCCACCCCTGAGAACAATACAGCCACCGCGTGCTGTCCGTGTGGTCGGACTGACCGGTCAGCAGGTGCCAGAGTCGCGTCCAGTTGTGTGACGACCGGTCTGGGTCGACTGATGTCATTCGGAGCGGGACGGTGTCGGTGGCAGAACGTCAGCAGGATCAGCAAGATGTCGGCCGGGAGCACAACGTCAGCAGTTCAATTCACAGGGTATGGCAGCAGCTTGGTGAGTTGTACTGGAATATTTCAGTACGTTGCTGAACTTAGACATAGCGGAGTTAGGTGTAGCGGAGAAGGGATAGTTTTTCCGTATTGAAGTTTGGGTTTTGTTGTTGTTGTTTTTTCTCTGAAGGTCATGTCTGTCGTCTGTGACATCTGGAACTAAGGATGAGGTAACTAAAATGATTCCTCTTCTCTGCTACTAGCATGGCCACTTCTCAGGCCCCATCTACCACATGGCCACTACTCAGGCCCCAGCTACCACATGGCCACTTCTCAGGCTCCATCTACCACATGACCACTTATCAGGCCCCATCTATCACATGACCACTTCTCAGGCCCCATCTACCACATGACCACTTATCAGGCCCCATCTACCACATGGCCACTTCTCAGGCCCCATCTACCACATGGCCACTACTCAGGCCCCATCTACCACATGGCCACTACTCAGACCCCATCTACCACATGGCCACTTATCAGGCCCCATCTACCACATGGCCACTTCTCAGGCCCCATCTACCACATGGCCACTTCTCAGGCCCCATCTACCACATGGCCACTACTCAGGCCATACTCAGGTGTCCGTGCCACCCCGCTCAGGGGTAAATGTAGGTTTCGAGTTTTTTCTTATTTTGGGGCGGGGAATTTCGCTCCGTTTCGTCAGCGAAAAATTGTTGGGGGGGGGGGGCGGCAAATCACGACTTCCCGGGCCAAAAATCACAACCTCCCGTAACGGTTTGGGGGAAGGACAAAAGCATACGTTTGCCTACCGATTTTTCGTTTTTTGGGGAAATTGCCTGTTTTGCCCTAACGCAGATCCGCCTTTGGGCCCCGCTGCCTGGAGTCCGGCGGGCGGCGCTCTCCGCCTGCCATCCGCCAGTTGCCACGCCGGATCAGGGGGCTCCGCGCTGCCCGGCTGACGGGCGCCGGCCGGCCGCGCTGCCACTGAACCCTTGTTTACCGCGCTGCAGGCAGCACCGCCCAGCCCCGCCCAGCCCCGCCAGCCCGAGCACGTGTGCCAAGTTCAAGGCCTGCGCGGCTCGGCTGCGCGTCAGCCGTCAGCGTCAGCGTCAGCCGTCAGCGTCGACAGCTGACGGAGCGTCAGCGTGCAGGGTAGAGATGACGTGTATGATGGAGCCGGGTGGCCACCGCCGCCGGTGTCGCCGCTACCTCTACTGCCTTCAGCGCTGCTTCCACAACTGCCTCCGGTGCCTCTGCCGCTGCCGGCGCCTCCCCCGCTGCCGCTACTGCCTTCAGCGCTGCTTCCACAACTGCCTCCGGTGCCTCTGTCGCTGCCGGCGCCTCCCCCGCTGCCGCTACCGCCAGGGCATATTTTAACGTATTGACTGTGTCCCATTTCGGGACGCAGCCCCCATCCGTCGGCACGCAGCCCCTTCCGATTTTGGACCACTACGTCCCAAGGTGAAATGTGCCCTTGATGGCCAAAAGCAATGACCAAAGCTTGAAAACCGAAGTACCAGTGTCTTGCCGCTATGCTTTCCAGGAATCGCCCTACGGGGGAGGGGTCCTACAACGCCCCCTGAGGTTTTTATTGCATAACTTTTTACAAATGCAGTACATCTTTTTGAAATTTTCAGTAGCTGAGTATACAACAATTATACGTATGCTGTAAAAATTGCATTGCAATTGGTGGAGCAATTTGGGAGATAATGATGTTTTAATTACGTCATGTTGGTGGAAAAGCGATAAATGTTTGAAAAATCGTAGAAAACCGAGTTCTGAAACAAATTGCAAACGCAATTAAGAAAAAATATATAAAATGTAATTATCTTTAGAATGACAATCTCGGACTTGCAAAATTGTGGGGTTTTGACCCCTAAAATTAACACAAACTGATTTTTGGGGAAAAGTCACCCCAAAATCAAAATTTTCAAAGATGTTAAAGAAACGGAATATAAGTGAGAGAACTGAGTATGGGCAGTACTCAAACCAAATTTTAAAGTAATATCTCTATTTTTGACTGAGTGATGGCTCCCTAAGTGTAAGAAACTCATGACGTCATTTTTTAATAACTTTTTGAACTTTGTTTGACTAGATACGAATGAATAATTACCTTTTCTGTATTTCTGGGACAAAACTGTCTAGGAATATGCCTTTTTATTTACATTTATCAATTTCTCATTTTGAGGTTTTCTTTCACTGTTCTGGACGTGTTCGATCGAGGTCATTCACTTGACCTGGAAGGTCACTCGTTGGCCCGAAACCTAAAAATTGCATACCGTTAGATTCCAAACATGATAGGCAACATATTGGTTCTTACCGCGTTGCTATATCTTGCTTGGTTTGGAAGTTAACAGAAGGGGGGATTTTTAGGACCCCCGTAGGGCCAAGGTGAAAAAAACTCCCGTAGGACGAGGGTTAACCTAGCCCTGTGCCCTGCCCTGTGCCCTGCCCTGTTCCCTGCCCTGTGCCCTGCCCTGTGCCATGACCTTTGCCCTGCCCTTTGCCCTCCGCAGACGTGTCGAGGATCGGCGGCGTCTTGTTTGCCGGCTGAAGTCGGGCGGAACTGGAGGCTGGACGCCGGCCAGACGAGCCCAGTCTGCAGCCGGCGGATGGACGGGGGCGGGGGCGGGGGCGGGGGCGGGGGCCGGGCGGACGCTGACAGATGCATGTTGATCGTCCCACAGACGAACGGCCGCCGGTCAGAGGAGGCGGATTTAGATGCAGACCGACCGGTACTTTTCCGCACCGCGCGCACTGAACTCTGAAGGACCACTGCACTGTATCTGAAGGACCACTGCACTGTATCTGAAGGACCACTGCACTGTACCGATTTCTGGAGACCGTGTAAGGCGAAGCCATGCAATCAAAAACGCATGCGCATGTTGGACCACACTCCGCTCCATTGCACCATGTGCGCCATGTGCGCCATGTGCGCCATGTGCGCCATGTGCGCCATGTGCGCCATGTGCGCCATGTGCGCCATGTGCGCCATGTGCCTGCTGAAGTCACTGTTATGCGGCGCACGTCCATTGCTCAGAGGCACCAGGTGTAGCCCACGACATCCAGGCTGACATTTCGCCGCAGAATTCCGCGCCGGCGGTAATACCTCTCCGAGCCAATAACTCCGGACACGGACCTACAGGTCCCGCCTGGCAAACCATTCTTCATTCATTCATTCGCCGGAACCGACAATTCAATCAGACGGTGCAGGGGCTGAGCCATCCGGCGTGGCGCCGCGGCCGCTGCTTCGGATGCAGCTCCAACTCGGTCCGCCGAGTACCTGGGGAGTAGGGGTCGGCCGGCCGACCGCCACTCGTCATATCCGGTGCCGGTTCCGCCCCCCCCCCCCCCACCCCCCGGAGTCGGTCGCCACGTGTCCGCCGGATCTCCACACCCCCGGGGAGGTGTCCACCGGATCTCCACACCCCCGGGGAGGTGTCTGCCGGATCTCCACACCCCCGGGAAGGTGTCCGCCGGATCTCCACACCCCCGGGGAGGTGTCCGCCGGATCTCCACACCCCCGGGGAGGTGTCCACCGGATCTCCACGCCCCCGGGGAGGTGTCCGAGACCCGACTCGGGTGCCCCCCCCCCCCGGGACCATCGAATTCGGTCAGTCGGCTCCGGCAGCCCCAGTTGCCCCAGTGGTGAAGGTCGACGGATAGGTGTTGAATGTTGGAGCTCTCTGGAGTGATTGTATACTACGGATGCTGGCGTTCTCTAGAGAAGTTGAAACTACGTAGTTGTGGAAGAGAATGGAGAATTGCGAAATCCTTGTGGTAATCCTAATCGTGTGGTAATCGTGGTGATATTACGTGGAGGGATTAATTATATCGATGTCATCCGAAACATAACCTAGCGAAATCAAATTGAAGGCCGTGGAAATAAATTATGGAATGAAGAGTTGCAAAAATGCACCTATTTCCCGTCGCTCAGTATATGCTTTATCATGAGTGAGTCGCTCAATACCCAAAAACGGAATGACAATGTTTTGGATTACAGTCATTTGTTCTCCAATTGTCCTGGGTAAATGCGATTTGGCTGTGAAAGCCGAGACATTGTAACTATGATTCGGAAATTTTGGTAAGCGCAAGTAATCTTGGAAGGTGGTTCTGATTATTTCGAGACAGAAATCGGTGAATAAGATCGGTGACCAAAATGTTTTGTTCACTGAGTAATGTGATATGATCGATCTTGTGCCATAGGCGTATCCAGGATTTCGCCAAGGTAGCACCTGCGGCCAGTTTCATGGGCCCCCGGAGCGTCAGGGCCCCTTTCCAAAACTGAGGGCCCTTTTACCACCACCCCAGCGAGAAAAAATGTTGTTGAGCTGGGAGTAGGGTAAATCATGAAAATGCGTTGTTGAGCGCGGGGGTAAATAATGAAAATAAGAAATTTATCTCAGATCCAACATGTTTTTAAGTCGTGATTTGAAGGAAGGGAAGACATCCTGAAACGGTTCTTATCTGGCTTAAAAGAGACCTCTGTGGTTCTGTTGGGCCCACCGAGGTCTCGGAAGATCGGTCTTGAAGGGCCTAGCAGGGATCCCCCACAGACCGGCCAAGGACGATATAAGGCCGACCGAGGACGCCACAGTTTGAACGAGGGCCCCTCACGCTGACCGAGCGTCCTTTCAGGCCGGTTCAGGGCCCCTTAGAGGGCATTTAAGACCGACTGAGAGCACCCTCAGACCGACTGAGGTCCACTCAGGCCCACCAAAAACTCACTCAAGTCGAGCATAGGCCCTAGGGGCGGCTGAGTGCACCCTCAGGCCGATCGAAGGCCCTTCATCCGACCGGAGGGCACTCTGACCGACCAAGGACCCCTCAGACCGATCGAAGGCTTTCTCAGGTCCATCGAAGGCTCCTCAGGCCGACCGAATGCCCCTCAGGCCGACGGAGGGCCCTCAGCTGGCGAAGGGCCCTCAAGCTGATCGAGGCCTCCCTCAAGCCGACTGAGGGCTCCCTCAGGACGACCGAGGGACATTTGGACTGTCCAAGGTTCATCTCCGGCCGGCCAAGGTCCATCTCAGGCCGACTGTGGGCCCTTCAGGCAGACCGAGGGCACCCTCATGCCGACTGAAGGCCCTCTCAAGCTGGCTGAGGGCTATCTCAGACCAGCCAAGCGCCTCCTTAGGCCATCCGAAGGTCCTGCTAGGACGTCTAATGGCCTCTCATGCCGACTGAGGAGTGACGGCCCCTCAGACCGACTGAGGAGTGACGGCCCCTCAGACCGACTGAGGAGTGACGGCCCCTCAGGCCGACTGAGGAGTGACGGCCCCTCAGGCCGACTGAGGAGTGACGGCCCCTCAGACCGACTGAGGAGTGACGGCCTCTCAGACCGACTGAGGAGTGACGGCCCCTCAGACCGACTGAGGAGTGACGGCCCCTCAGACCGACTGAGGAGTGACGGCCCCTCAGACCGACTGAGGAGTGACGGCCTCTCATGCCGACTGAGGAGTGACGGCCCCTCAGACCGACTGAGGAGTGACGGCCCCTCAGACCGACTGAGGAGTGACGGCCCCTCAGACCGACTGAGGAGTGACGGCCCCTCAGACCGACTGAGGAGTGACGGCCCCTCAGACCGACTGAGGAGTGACGGCCCCTCAGACCGACTGAGGAGTGACGGCCCCTCAGACCGACTGAGGAGTGACGGCCCCTCAGGCCGACTGAGGAGTGACGGCCCCTCAGGCCGACTGAGGAGTGACGGCCTCTCATGCCGACTGAGGAGTGACGGCCCCTCAGACCGACTGAGGAGTGACGGCCCCTCATGCCGACTGAGGAGTGACGGCCTCTCATGCCGACTGAGGAGTGACGGCCCCTCAGACCGACAGAGGAGTGACGGCCCCTCATGCCGACTGAGGAGTGACGGCCCCTCATGCCGACTGAGGAGTGACGGCCCCTCATGCCGACTGAGGAGTGACGGCCCCTCAGACCGACTGAGGAGTGACGGCCCCTCAGACCGACTGAGGAGTGACGGCCCCTCATGCCGACTGAGGAGTGACGGCCCCTCAGACCGACTGAGGAGTGACGGCCCCTCAGACCGACTGAGGAGTGACGGCCCCTCAGACCGACTGAGGAGTGACGGCCTCTCATGCCGACTGAGGAGTGACGGCCCCTCAGACCGACTGAGGAGTGACGGCCCCTCATGCCGACTGAGGAGTGACGGCCTCTCATGCCGACTGAGGAGTGACGGCCCCTCAGACCGACTGAGGAGTGACGGCCCCTCATGCCGACTGAGGAGTGACGGCCTCTCATGCCGACTGAGGAGTGACGGCCCCTCAGACCGACTGAGGAGTGACGGCCCCTCAGACCGACTGAGGAGTGACGGCCCCTCATGCCGACTGAGGAGTGACGGCCCCTCAGACTGACAGAGGAGTGACGGCCCCTCAGACTGACAGAGGAGTGACGGCCTCTCAGACCGACTGAGGAGTGACGGCCTCTCAGACCGACTGAGGAGTGACGGCCTCTCAGACCGACAGAGGAGTGACGGCCCCTCAGACCGACTGAGGAGTGACGGCCTCTCATGCCGACTGAGGAGTGACGGCCCCTCAGACCGACAGAGGAGTGACGGCCTCTCAGACCGACTGAGGAGTGACGGCCTCTCAGACCGACTGAGGAGTGACGGCCCCTCAGACCGACTGAGGAGTGACGGCCCCTCAGACCGACTGAGGAGTGACGGCCTCTCAGACCGACTGAGGAGTGACGGCCTCTCAGACCGACTGAGGAGTGACGGCCCCTCATACCGACTGAGGAGTGACGGCCCCTCAGACCGACTGAGGAGTGACGGCCCCTCAGACCGACTGAGGAGTGACGGCCCCTCATGCCGACTGAGGAGTGACGGCCTCTCAGACCGACTGAGGAGTGACGGCCCCTCAGACCGACTGAGGAGTGACGGCCTCTCAGACCGACTGAGGAGTGACGGCCTCTCAGGCCGACTGAGGAGTGACGGCCTCTCAGACCGACTGAGGAGTGACGGCCCCTCAGACTGACTGAGGAGTGACGGCCTCTCATGCCGACTGAGGAGTGACGGCCCCTCAGACTGACTGAGGAGTGACGGCCTCTCATGCCGACTGAGGAGTGACGGCCCCTCAGACTGACTGAGGAGTGACGGCCTCTCAGACCGACTGAGGAGTGACGGCCCCTCATACCGACTGAGGAGTGACGGCCTCTCAGACCGACTGAGGAGTGACGGCCTCTCAGACCGACTGAGGAGTGACGGCCCCTCAGACCGACTGAGGAGTGACGGCCTCTCATGCCGACTGAGGAGTGACGGCCCCTCAGACTGACTGAGGAGTGACGGCCCCTCAGACCGACTGAGGAGTGACGGCCCCTCAGACCGACTGAGGAGTGACGGCCCCTCAGACCGACTGAGGAGTGACGGCCCCTCAGACCGACTGAGGAGTGACGGCCTCTCAGGCCGACTGAGGAGTGACGGCCCCTCAGACCGACTGAGGAGTGACGGCCCCTCAGACCGACTGAGGAGTGACGGCCCCTCAGACCGACTGAGGAGTGACGGCCTCTCAGACCGACTGAGGAGTGACGGCCCCTCATGCCGACTGAGGAGTGACGGCCCCTCAGACCGACTGAGGAGTGACGGCCTCTCATGCCGACTGAGGAGTGACGGCCTCTCATGCCGACTGAGGAGTGACGGCCCCTCAGACCGACTGAGGAGTGACGGCCCCTCAGACCGACTGAGGAGTGACGGCCCCTCAGACCGACTGAGGAGTGACGGCCTCTCAGACTGACTGAGGAGTGACGGCCTCTCAGGCCGACTGAGGAGTGACGGCCTCTCAGACTGACTGAGGAGTGACGGCCTCTCAGACTGACTGAGGAGTGACGGCCTCTCAGGCCGACTGAGGAGTGACGGCCTCTCAGACCGACTGAGGAGTGACGGCCTCTCAGACTGACTGAGGAGTGACGGCCTCTCAGACCGACTGAGGAGTGACGGCCTCTCAGACCGACTGAGGAGTGACGGCCTCTCAGACCGACTGAGGAGTGACGGCCTCTCAGACCGACTGAGGAGTGACGGCCTCTCAGACCGACTGAGGAGTGACGGCCTCTCAGACCGACTGAGGAGTGACGGCCCCTCAGACCGACTGAGGAGTGACGGCCTCTCAGACCGACTGAGGAGTGACGGCCCCTCAGACCGACTGAGGAGTGACGGCCCCTCAGACCGACTGAGGAGTGACGGCCTCTCAGACCGACTGAGGAGTGACGGCCTCTCAGACCGACTGAGGAGTGACGGCCTCTCATGCCGACTGAGGAGTGACGGCCTCTCAGACCGACTGAGGAGTGACGGCCCCTCAGACCGACTGAGGAGTGACGGCCTCTCAGACCGACTGAGGAGTGACGGCCCCTCAGACTGACTGAGGAGTGACGGCCTCTCATGCCGACTGAGGAGTGACGGCCTCTCATGCCGACTGAGGAGTGACGGCCTCTCAGACCGACTGAGGAGTGACGGCCCCTCAGACCGACTGAGGAGTGACGGCCTCTCAGACCGACTGAGGAGTGACGGCCCCTCAGACTGACTGAGGAGTGACGGCCTCTCATGCCGACTGAGGAGTGACGGCCCCTCAGACCGACTGAGGAGTGACGGCCCCTCAGACCGACTGAGGAGTGACGGCCTCTCAGACCGACTGAGGAGTGACGGCCCCTCAGACCGACTGAGGAGTGACGGCCCCTCAGACCGACTGAGGAGTGACGGCCCCTCAGACTGACTGAGGAGTGACGGCCTCTCATGCCGACTGAGGAGTGACGGCCCCTCAGACCGACAGAAGGCACATCAGGACTCAGGCGGTCCGAGGGCAACCTCATGTAAACCAAGGGCACCCTCAAGCCGGCTGAGAGCTATCTCAGACCGACCGAGGGCCCCCCAGGCCATCCGAGGGCTATCCTAGGACGACTAAAGGCTGAAACACAGTCTTCACGCAGCTGCGCGAAGTGGATGCGGATGCCTATTAAAATACATGATGTGTAAATTTCATCAGTTTTTTTTGCTTCCCGCATCGTGCGCATCGTGCAGTTGTTGCAACCTCCGTTCAATGTATTTGAATAGGCACCCGTATCCACTTCGCGCAGCTGCGCAAAGACTGTGTTTCAGCCTTAACCCGGCATTGACTGGGGTCTCAGCAGAACACCATTTACTGGGGGGGGGGGGGGGGGGGGGGCGTTAAACGCCCTCTGGTTATCTTCCGAACCAATAATCGCAGCGAGATGCGCAAGGCGGAAATCGAAAGCCCTCAATGACACGAATCTAAAGCAAACTCGAAAATGTCAAAGTGAGGTGAAATATCAGGTCACGGTCAGGTCAAATGTCAAAATCGACGTATTTGAGTTTATGGCCATACTTTTCATCCAAAGCCTTCGATTACGACCATGATCACCCAAAGTGCTGCCAAAGGTATGATACATATCCTGCATGAGCTAAAGTGAGATTGTTGGCCAAGGTCAAGGTCAAGGTCAGGTCATAAAAGGTCACTATGCTCAACATGTCTACGAAAGTCATGCAACACATGTTTTATGAGCTATTTTCCACGTTGAATTCGATAGTGATAGTCATTTTACCACCTGACATCAGTTACGTGAAGTTAATGTCAAGTTCAGGTCAAGTTCAGGTCACTGAAGGTCACAATTTGAAATTGATAAATCTATATAAAAAAGGCATTTGTCTAGACCAGTTTTGTTTCCGAAATACAGTGATGCCATTTATTGTCTGTATCTGGTCTATAAAAGACAAACACAATTTTTAAATATGACGTCACGAGTTCCCATCCTTTAGATGCCATAAGTCAGTCCAAAATGATGATTTCATTCTGAAATTTGGTATGGTAGTTTCCCATATGTGGTTCTCTGACAATATTCCGGCTTTTTGAATATCTTTGAGAAAAAATTATTTTGTGGGCATTTCCCCCCCCCCAAAAAAAACTTTTTGAATTTTCGGGGGTCAAAAACAAAATTGGCAAAAAATCCTAGATGGCTATGGTGTAGCCCTTGCTATTTTCTATCTTTTGACGTTTTTTGATTGCATTTTGCTCAAAATATGGCATTTTTACGGTCTGTTGCATTTTAGCTGATTTTGGTGGAAAACTCGTGTGTAGTGGCGTCACTAAATTCGCTATAACTCGACATTTTTCGACGAAATTGCTTTATTTTTTTCACAGAAGACGTAGATGTGATTTCGAAGAAGGTACCTGAAGTTTTACGTTGATAGCCCTGTTGGATTTTGAGCTATTACGAAAATCAATCAGGGGGGGGGGGGGCGTTAAACGCCCCCCCCCCAGTCAATGGCGGGTTAAGGGCCCCTCATACCGACGAGTGCCTCTCAAGCTGACTGGGGAAATCACACCGACTGAGGACCCCTTGGGCCGACTCAGGGCCCCTCAGATCGACTCAGGGCCCCTCAGGCCGAAGTCCCCCCCCCTCCCCAGGCATACTGAGGGGCCCGCATGCCGACTGAGGACCCTTGAGGCCGATTGAGGGCCCCTGAGGCCGACTGGAGCCCCCTCAGCCCGACTGAGGGCCTCCTTAGGCCGACTGAGGGTCCCTTCATGCTAACTCAAGCCAACTGAGGGTCCCCTCAGACTAACTCGTTCCGACTGAGGGTTCCTAAGGCCGACTGAGGGTCCCTCAGGCCGACTAAGGACCCGCCCGCATGCCGACTGAGGACCCTTGAGGCCGATTGATGGCCCCTGAGGCCGACTGGAGCCCCCTCAGCCCGACTGAGGGCCTCCTTAGGCCGACTGAGGGTCCCTTCATGCTAACTCAAGCCAACTGAGGGTCCCCTCAGACTAACTCGTTCCGACTGAGGGTTCCTAAGGCCGACTGAGGGTCCCTCAGGCCGACTAAGGACCCTCTCAGGCCGACTGAGAGCCCCTAAGGCCGACTGAGGGTCCCCGCAGACTACCTCAGTCCGACAAAGGGCCCCTAAGGCCGACTGGGGGCCACCTCAGGCCGATTGAGGGCCCCTCAGGCCGATTGGGGGCCCCTCCAGGCCGACTGAGGGCCCCAGGCCGACTGAGGGCCCTCGGGCCGACTGAATGCCCTTCGGGCAGACAGGGCTCCTCAGTCCAAATGAGGGCTTACTCAGGCCGACTGAGGGCCCCTTCAGGCGGACTAAGGGTCCCATGCCGACTGAGGGCCCCTCAGGCCGACTGAGTGCCCCTCGGGTCGACAGGACCCCTCAGGCCGACTGAGGGCCCCTTCAGGGCGACTGAGGGCCCCTTCAGGCAGGCCGACTGAGCTCCCCTTCATGCCGACTGAGCCCCACACGTGCCGACTGATCGTCCTTCAGATCGACCGAGGGTACGTCTGGCCAACCAGGGGCCCCTAAGACCGCTTAGGGCCCTTATACAAAAATAAAACGGGCCCCTCAGCTCAAGGGTGTGCCCGTGGGTGTCCAGTGTACCGCCTTGGATACGCCCTTGTCTTCGCTAATTTGGATGATAATTTCCTGCTAAATGGTCTAAAACTAGATCCTGCATTAATATCAGCGACGCTCTGAGGTTTGTAATGGACTTATTTGGAATACAATATAATCTGTAATGTCTTACTTTTTCAATGTGAATTGCGAGCACATTTAAATTTAAAGATAATAGATTACATCACAAGTGTAAATAAAGTCAAATGAAACTTTATTTCGAAATTTGACCTAAGAATGCTCGCTAATTTCCGTAAACCAAAGACCAGCTATCGGCTTCTGTACTACTCAATATGCTTTGCTATTCAATTTCCGGCCCGACATGTCTCGCCTGAAATGTTTCGTTTGCATCGACATTCTCGGGCTTAAACCGGTCTCTGCCAATTCAGCCGCATCCCAGAATAGATACCCCAGCTAGCCTCAGCAGGTCACAGCCAAGTGCTCAGCATGTGAAATTAGGAAACTACGCTCCGGCCCATCACAGCTCAGCACCTCTCCCCTCAAAACTTCCCTGCCCTCCGCTCTGCCCAACCCTCCCCTCCACCCCGTTGCTCCTCCTCTTTCCTGTCCCCGCTCTGCCACACCACTCTCTCCACTCGGTGTCCAGAGTCCGGACACAATGTCGAATGGCATTTTGCCGGATGTCTTTTTGGCGAATGCAGATTGTCGAAGGACACTCTGACGTCTTTTTGTCGAAATGTGAATATGCCGAAAGCAAAATGGCGAATGCTAATTGTCGAAATGCCTTTTTGCCGACGTGTCAAAATGTCGAAATGTCTTTTTGCCGACATGTTATTTTGTCGAAATGTCATTTTGTCGAAACGTTAAAAATCGAAATGTTTTTTTTTGCCAAATGACAATTTGCCGACATGTGAAAAGGTCGAAATGCCTTTTTGACAAAATGTAATTTTGTCGAAATGTGAAACAAAGAAAATCGAAATGTCTTTTTGCCAAATGCCACTTTGTCGACGTGTCAAAAGGTGGAAATGTCTTTTTGCCGAAATGTCATTTTGACGACATGTGAACAAATCGATATGCCTTTTTGCCGAATGTCATTTTGTTGACATGTGAAAAGGTCGAAATACCTTTTTTGCCGAGCACATCCTGCTCCACTGCCCCTCCCTTGCTCCTGCAATTTGTCACCATCCACCAGGGTTTGCATTAGAGGTGGCAAAAGTTCTCGGCAGGTTTCAGAGCCTCTCTGCAGCTTTTTGAAGGTCCGAATGGGGGGGGGGGTAATTGCCCACCCCCGCCTGGCTGCGCCTCTACCTTCTACCACCAGGAGCTCCCCGGCTACGGTTCCGCTCAGCGGGGAATAACCGACGAACCAAGCATCCAATCAGATATCAGTGTGCGCGCCAGACTTGTGCCTGGATCCCTAAGTTGGATATGAGATCCCAGTGGATCCCTTGGCATAAAAGGTATGATTATCTTGGATCCCAGTGGATCCCTCTGCGTAAAATGCATGAAGATCTGGGATCCTTCTGGATCCCTCGGCGTAAATTGTAGATCCCACGACATAAAATATATCAGGATCTGGGATCTTCGTGGATCCCTCAGCTTATTGTGTACCTGGATCTGGTGTCCCATGTAGATCCCGGGACACAGGACACAGATAACCGGATCTCAGCTGGAGCCCGGGATCCAGGCACATGTCTGGCGCGCGCAGTATTTTGTTTCGCGTGCGCGCCCGCACACCAACACTAACCTGGACGGCCGGAAGCGACACGACGGGCGCAGAGTGCAGACCGTAGTGAGATAAGTGAGGAGTGAGAACTGAGGGTGTACCACGGGTGTACGATGGAGTGGGTCCATGGCACTAAACGACGGCGTTTGGCGCACCATGGCTTCTTCTATACGGAAGACAAGGGGAGTGGGGACAAGGTCAGTGGCGGCGGAAGAGGGGGGGGGGGAAGTTACCCCCCTCCCCCAACTCAACCGAGGGGCGTTTTGTGTTTGGCAGGGCCTGCTGGCCTGAGAGGGGGCGCTCTGGCCGCCTGAGAGGGGGCGCTCTGGCTACCTGAGAGGGGGCGCTCTGGCTGCCTGAGATGGGGCGATCTGGCCGCCTGAGAGGAGGTGCTCTCGCCGCCTGAAGGGGGCGCTCTGGCCGCCTGAGAAGGGGCGCTCTGGCCGCCTGAGAGGGGGCGCTCTGGCCGCCTGAGAAGGGGCGCTCTGGCCGCCTGAGAGGGGGCGCTCTGGCTACCTGAGAGGGGGCGCTCTGGCTACCTGAGATGGGCCCTCTGGCTGCCTGAGATGGGGCGATCTGGCCGCCTGAGAGACCTGAGATGGGCCCTCTGGCTGCCTGAGATGGGGCGATCTGGCCGCCTGAGAGGGGGCGCTCTGGCTACCTGAGAGGGGGCGCTCTGGCTACCTGAGATGGGCCCTCTGGCCGCCTGAGAGGGGGCGCTCTGGCTACCTGAGAGGGGGCGCTCTGGCTACCTGAGATGGGCCCTCTGGCTGCCTGAGAAGGGGCACTCTGGCCGCCTGAGAGGGGGTGCTCTGGCTACCTGAGATGGGCCCTCTGGCTGCCTGAGAAGGGGCGCTCTGGTCGCCTGAGAGGAGGTGCTCTCGCCGCCTGAAGGGGGCGCTCTGGTCGCCTGAGAGGGCACTCTGGCCGCCTGGAGGGGTGCTCTGTCCGCCTGAGGGGACTCCTTGGTCGCCTGAGGGGCGCACCAACCGCCAGTGTTTCAAGGCCTCATCTTACATGGATTTGAAAGGAAATAGTATCCGTTCACGAAAACACATGCTAATTTGGATGAGGCAATATGCCAAACGTTTACATTTGATACACAAAAGCGTATACTTCAACAGACCATAATTTAGCAGACTTGTAAATTGTGAGGTAGAAGCAAGGTCGATTGAAACCCTGGCGGATCTTTAGATACAAATCTATTATTTAATGATCGGCAAGGCAAGAAAACATTTCCTTCGTTAGACAAAACGGTTGTGTATATCTATGCGAAGTTAAAGTTTCATCCGATTTTTTCCAGTTTATGAAACACTTGTTTATGTTCCACTTTAAATTTGCTGTGACGCTTCACGCATCCCTATTGCAAAGCCAGGATGAACCATATAACATGTTACAAGCGCTTTGTGAAACCCCCCCCCCCAAAAAAAAAAAAAAAAATATTGATCTGTTGGAACGGTTTCGTTAGAACGTTTTTTATGTGTCGGCGTTCATACGTGTTGTAACGTTTTTTCTCCGTATATTTTTTGGATCCGTTGGAACGGTTTCGTTAGAACGTCTTTTTTGCAGCCTTC